>VXAD01011332.1:922215-950690 GCA_013399195.1 Dicrurus megarhynchus | reverse complement strand
AAAAAAAAAAAAAGTTGCCTTAAAGATACCAACCCAAAATGGTGAATTAGGAAAGAGGAGAGTTTTCACAACAACCTTACACATGTTATGAAAACCTCCTGACATGTATGAAATTGAGGTTCAGTTCCAGTTTTGAATTAGAATGAATTGTCTTATTTTTTGCCAAATCTTGAAACTGTGCATAATTACACTTAGGAATTAGTTCAGATCAATCATACTTACTTACTAGGGTGTACAGGCCACAGAAAAAGAATTCAGGTAGTTCTGCTCTAGAAACCTCTTAGCCTGGGCAGTGTAATGTCAACCTGAACATGCAAGGACTAAGTCATTATCCCAAACTTGCTCAGTTCTGCAAAACAACTCTCTCTGTTTCTCTACTATTATGTGCAGAAATTCCATCTTGAATGTGAGAAACCCTCACTAGACCCATTTGATCTGTACCAATATTTTTCCACAGAAGTAGCTCTGCATTCATTAAATAACATTTCCCAATAAAAAGAAAAAAAAATTATGAAGAAAAAAATCATCTGTTCTTTCTGTAGAAAGGGCAGAGAATCTATGAAGCGTGGTTGTAACTTTTGAAACAATGGTTATTTTTGTTCTATTTGCCTTGCATAAAATCCACAAGATTTTTGATGCGTAGTACCAAATTATGTGTTTCATATTGTGGAGGAATCACTAGAGCTGTAAGGAGCAGCTAATTTGCAGCTACTATCTCTGTTACCAAGATCACTAACTCCTGCCTGTATCCAAAGAGACATCATATCCAATGATCCTTACGGGTTCAATTTTATATTTGCACAAGAACTAAAAAAAAAAAAAAAAATGGTGCTTTAGGCTGTGTTGTGCTCTGGAGCACAGAGCAGAGCTCCAGCAGGATGTGCTTTCCTGCTGTCCTCACCCATGATGGCTAAGCCAGCAGTTGTTCTCAGAGCTTGCCCCAAAAATCAGTCCCTGCTCCAAGTACACCACTTGATCTCCCCCCACCCCCCACCAGTGCTCCTTACCCAGTCTTTCTCTCCTTTTCTCTGTCATTTTATTTCTGAATCTTTAAATTATTCTATGGAAAAAGGAGTTTCAAGGAAATGCTCTGATAGTGCATTCCCACATGGAAGGCTTTTCATAACCTGGCCATTAGCACAGGCTATGGTAAGAGATTTAAGTGAGCAAACATTCAGGAAAAGAGCGGAAAAACATCCAGACATCCCACCAGTACTAAGGATGGAGGGAAAGGGTCAGAAACAAGTATCACATACCGTTCTGGCCATGTTTTGCAGCAAACATGACAGCTGCCATGCTGTTTTGTGAGAGCTGTGCCCTTGTCGTGGTATGTTCTACATGCTCTGACTGCACCTCCAGCATTCCATCCCTCAGGGGAAGCTCATGCAGGAAGTGCAATATTGTTGATTCTTGTGATGCTTGAGTGTGAGACAGCAGTCTGTCTCAGCTGGGCATGTGATTCCCCAGGCTCAGATATTTCTGAGATGCTATCTTTACATCTCGTGCAGAAAGAAAAGTTTGTGCTGCTGTGCAGATTAAAGCCAAAACACTTAACTTCCACTTCGGAGTGCATCAATCCAGATGGGGGCCTTGATAAGCTAAATGCAGCAACTAAGAACATGCATTTAATGCAAGTAATAACTGTGTCACAGAGAGTAAATGACAGCTTGCTTGGAAGGCAAAAAGAAACGTGGAGCTGTGTAGGGGATGTTTGTTTAAAGTGTTGCTCTGTGCTGACTCCTTCAGGGCAACGTGGAAGAGGTTGAGGATAGCATAAATCAGGGGACTGTAATCTCCAGGACTGCAATCTCCAGGACTTCACCCTCTGGGAGAAGAAGGAGGAATGGGGAAGGGTATAAAGGAAACATATTTTTCTTGTCTCTATTTCTCCTCTTTTGCTTCCTGTTTCATGGAAGCATAGCTGCGCATGGCCACCTTTGTATCGTGGCTGTTGTCATGAAATAATATTTCCTGAAGGAGAAATGCCCTTTTTGAAATTCCAGAGATTTCAGTAGTCTGTGTTTGAATGATAAAACACACAGCAAATTATTTTCAGTCTTTTCACCCAACATACACACCTGCCTTGTAAACAGAAACCCCAGACTGCTTGTGGATTTCATGAATTTGGAACAAAAAGTTGAGTTCTTCCACTGGAGTAGTTTTTTTGTCAACTTCTTTTTTAAAGTAGAAATCTCCCAGCAAAAATCAACTTTTATATCAGATACTCAGCCATTTGTCAGAGTTTAGCAACCCACGTGAAAAGGCTGGAAGTGAGATTTGACTGTCAGACTAAAAAACTGTGCTACTGGAAGAGAGAGCAATTCATAGGCAAGATTTTGTTTTTATCTTGAAGGCTATCTAGTCAAGAATTTGTCATTAGGATACACTAGGAAAAATTAGAAATCTTATTCTGTGGTCAGGCATTAAAAAAAAAAAAGTAAATTAAAATCTATCCCCCTGACAGCAGCTAACTCATCACAGAGTTTTCTTAGATGTAATATTTCTCCTGCCTTGGTCATTGCCACAGATATCCACATACTGCTTCTCTCATTTGAAATGAGAAATAAAAACCATTCCCTACCTGTAACATCTCCAACTTCCTTGGCCACCTGGAGAAGCAGGCTGCTGGTTTAGCAGCTCCCACATCAGGAACCTCTCCCACATCTTGTACTGGCTGGATGAGTTTTTTGAGGAACAGGCATTTGAAACATGCAATGTCATGTTTGAGGTGTTTCAGTGACTGTACATTTTTGGTTTAACATCTGAGTAGGAATATTTACAGTGGAGGAAATAAAACCCTGAGACTCTCTATGTACTAACCACAATAAGTATTTCACACAAGAATGCCTGCTGGAGCAGGAATGCCTACTGCTAAAGCTGGCCTGAATGATGGTACTTAAAATACTTGGGGTTTTTCCTAAGCTGAAGCAATACAGGCCAAGAAAGTATGAAATAACAAACAATTCATTCCTTTTCTGTATGTCATCCATTGCTAACATATCAGCTCAACACCTTTCTTCAATATGCATGAAGTGAAATGTCTCTCCATACATTTTGGTGTCATCACACTCTATTCTATTGCTGGCAGATTTGTACTGTACCACAATAAAATCAATAAATGCAACAACAAAATAATGCATCACCATCTGTGTGTTCAAAACAATTTTATAGTAGATTTACTGCCTAGATCCTGGGTTGAGGAATTCTGCTGAAATATTCAACCATAATGTAGGTGTACTATTATTACACATGACAATTACAGGCATATATTATACATCAGTTACATACTGATACATATATGATAGATTACACATGAATTAGAAATCATATAGGTAGATAGGTACTTCACTCCTTACTATTTATATGAAGACAGAAAGATTTTTTTTCATATTTTCAAGATTCAAGAAATTACTCTATTGATGACGTAAGTTTTGTCTGTCTGTTCAACAAACAGACCTTATCCATGAAGAAAAACTTGTACACATGACCAAGCAGGTAAAACATTTTAAATTAATTTGAATCTTAATATCCTTAGACTTATGTTCAATATATCAATTAAAATTACCTAAAATACTATTTTCTCTTGCTGTACCCTCCAAAGATTATCAGAAATTACTTTAATGTGAAGAACCCTAATATAATCTTAACATAAAGTTATTACCAATTTGTTTGTGATTTTGCCAGGTGTTAAGAAGTTATTGCAGTCAATTTTCTATCTGAGATGGCTAGTCAGGATAAAATAGTCTTATCTTTTGAGGGGGCTATTTCATTAACTGGAATCATTGAGCTAGTTACAGTAACTTTTGGGGCATTCTTTCTTTTATCCTGGATGATTTCCTTATTTTAAAGAAAAATTAACTCCCTTTGGGTATTAAACTGTATTTGTTTTGATGTAAAACTGTTAATGAAGAAAATAAAAGGCATTTTCTAGCCTGTATGGTGTTATAACAATCTTTTGTGTGTTGTGTTTTGAAATACATGTAAAAGTACAGATCACATTAATTTTTATGAATATTTTACATGGAATCTCTAAATGAAAAAGGTAAATGGTATAAATAATAGCATGCCATCCTAAAAGCCTTCTATGAAAAGAGAAAGAGATGCATCACTTAGGCTATCTTTTGCAAAACTAACAAAAAATATTTTTTTCTTATTATATTTATTCAGTAGTTCTATTTCAAATAAAAGTGCTTGTTCAAATTCAAGCAGATTTTAGTGTGGATAATTCAGAGAAACATAATATTCAGGGAATATGCTAACAAAACTATAAACATTACTGTAAAATCAGGGTGTTTTCAGGTTATATTTCAAGTAAAAAAAATTATTTTAAAACAATTATATGAACCATTATATTTAAGAGGATGTCTTCTATAAAGGCATTGTAAAGCATCCACTTATTTAACATTAAATGATTATTTTATCTTTCGAAGATATTTAGGTTACTGCAAACTCATGTTCTTTCTTAATGGTGGAAAAAATGCAAATACTTAAATATTCAAAGCATAAACCTCTCAAGTGGTACACTTTGAAACATTTTGTATGTAAATTCAGATAACTGATAATAACATCTTAATATTGGTGCTATGCAAACAATAAAATATTTTATATTCTAGTATGTAGGACAGTGGCTGCCTTACAACTGGTTATGAGTTTAAAGAAGCCATTTGAGTATAAAGTATTTATCTTAATTATGAAGTTAATTAGGTATTTAGAAAAGTGTAAGTAGCTTAGTGCAAAAGCAAAAAGAACAGAAGACAATGATCTAAAAAGTATTAAGGAAAAGAAGGGCTTCCTGAATGACTCTGTGCAGTTTATAGGTTGTTTTATAAATTAAGTTCAAAAAGTCTATTTTCAGATCAGGTAAACTTTTGAAATTAATAAAATTTTCTTGAGTTCTGACAAATACTAAAAAGTTTCCTCATTAAATGTGCCTAACAAGGTCATAAAACAAACTGTAAATATTAGAGATGTTCCTGCAGTTCCATCCCCAAAAAGAAAAGGAATAATGATGGTTTGCCTATTCACGAGCTAAGGATGCTTCTAATACCATACCCTACACTTTCATTTTATTGCGTTTTCCATTTCCTTTTCTTTTTTTAAATAGTTTTCTCCTTTCAAACCTAATCTGTAGCAATTTCTTTGCCACACTTTGCAACTATGTATTAAATAAATGATTCTGGTTTTACTTATTTCATTTTAATAGGTCTAAAATGGTCATTTTTGTTGAGTTTGGTGAGGGGGGAGGAGCATTACTGGTTTTCTGGACTAAAGCAGCACCATTTTATGCCAAAATCAATATCCTTCCCACCTAATAACCCTAACATTGTACACAATAAGAGAATCTTAAGGGCTCAGTGGCAAAAACTTCCAAATCTGATCCAAGCATTTCTAAGAATTTTATTAAGAATCGTACCAAAGTTATGCAACAGAAAAATACAAATACTGCAGAAAAGCATCACTTGCATGAGTCATCACATGAGGTCAATGTTCAAAAAATTAAAATGCCTCCAATGTCCAGCATTTGGTTTGAAGAAATAAGTTTCAAATTTCATCTCTCACCAGTGACAAAATCACCCGGACTACAGCATCCACCAGTGAAACAAAAATTACTAAAGCAAAGCTAAAGAAAAGGCATGTCTTTTGTTCTTATAATAAATTCAATAGAAAATTTAAATTCTGTTGTGATTAGAAATTTCAGACGATAATTGTGTCTTACAGTACAGTGTCAAATTACAAATCTTCAAGTAAGGTTATGCTAGCAAGGAGGGACTAATTAATTTTGGTAAACAGAGAGAAATAGTTGAACTTAATTACATTTCAAGGCTATTTTCTACTCCATAATTGTTTGTTGCAAGAATACACCTTTAATGACTTCTTTTAATTAACTGGTCTAAACACTTTATTTGGTTACATGGACTTGATAAGATGGCTCACTAGTCCACCTATACATTTTCTAGGCTATTCATAATAAATTGAAGAGAATTCTCCAACCATTAAACAAAGCTCTTTAGCCCATGAATAACTTGCACTGAATTGTCTGAGGCATATGAAGACAGGATGCATTGATTTCAGAGAAAAATTTTCTTTAAATTTCATTTACTTACAAAGGAGATACTTGACTCAATGTATTCTTGCCTTTAAAGATGATATATCCGTGTTGATAAAGAAACATGCAGTTAGGTGAAGAAACCAGCATTTATTCCTTGTGTTCCCTATTGCTCTCATTTTTCCTGCTTTTATTGGAAGTCATTACAGCTATTTTGCTTGTCTTCAATTAGATTGTTCCCTAAGACAGCGAACATTAATCTAATGTGAATAAAATACTGAGAGCCATCCTTCATGTGACTAAAGGACACTACAGTTGAGCTTTGCCCTGTGTAGTTCCTGAGTTTTTAGGACCATACATATTAGTAATGTCAGAGCACATCCTTTGGAAAAAAACCTGCCCGTAATGGATTTGACAATGTATCCATAACATCTTTGCAACTTAATGTTCTTATTTTTTTTTTCCTGCTGCCATGCAAAACATGAATTAGCCAATATTTTGTTCAGTTCTCAAAGAGGAATCTTTCAAACAGGTTCAGGGAATTTCATATCACTTGTAGGGGGCAGAATTGGTGTTGGAAAAGAGCAGTGTGTTTGCAGCTACTGTAGACATCACTCAAGGAAGAGTTCAGTGAGCTCTTTCTAAATTGAAGAGTCAGATCTACACCTTAGAAATAGGATTATATTGTGCTCTGCTGCCACAGTTCACCCGGGAGGATCCTATAGGAGGCAGTTTCTCACAGGGATGCTGATTTTTGGTAGCAAAATCCTTTCACTGTACCTTCACTAACTTTTTCCTGATGAGAATATGTAAAATCTCTTGTTCTCAACAAATTGGGGTGGTTTACGGGATTAGTATTTCTGAGTACAATACGTCAGTAAAGTTAATAGTTGGAATTTTCCTTTACTTTTTATATTATGTCCCGATATAGCTAATGCTGAACAAGGCTCAAGGACTTGGTCTTTTGAAAAGAATAAGGTCTTCAGCTCCTTCATTAGTGTAAAAGAGCAAGGCTTGCTGATTCCAAAATGGTAAAATTAACTTTGTAAATGTCATTTGCACTGAGTCTGGGTCATCCCATCCTGTGGCTCTTATCCAAAATATTTCTCCTATCTGTTCCAATACCCAACTTTTCTTCATCTTAAGTTTCTACAGAGGTCAGACTATACTCATTATACTGCAAAGTATATATTACCAAGAAATAACCCAAAAACCCCAAACAAAAACCCCCAAACAAACAGAAAACCACCCCACATATGTACAACTCAGTTCCCAATACTTGTTTGCCACTCTGGAGAAAAATACAAGGAATTACTGATAGTGATACTATAAATTTATGAAAAAACAAATTTAATTTCCTATCTTTCAAAGGTCACTAAATTTAGTGTTTATTACATGCAAAATCTCCCATGCAAAAACAAATGAATTCCAAACTTCAAATTCCCTGGTAATAATTGATGCTTGTGTTTACCACATCTAATTGTGCATAACTGTTCTCTAGGATCACTCATATGCAAGAGAAAAAAATTAAAATTAAATTAAAATAAAGTTTTCATATAAAGAATTTTCCTCATTTTGTGTCCTTAGTACTTACATGTATCTGGTGTGGTGGGAAAGCCCTTAAAAAGTAAGTAAAATAATTAGGTTTTAACATTTTTTAAGTTGTCTCCATGCTTGAAATGCCATATCCCAAAATTTTTGCCTTAATTAGGAAAAAAAGCAGAAGGGAAAACACAGACATTTCTTATAACTACCTTGGGACAAGTTAAAAATGCATGAGAACCAGTGGTGATGATCATACCTTAAAATTCTATCCTACTGCATTGTAACTCAGCACAGACATGAGAAATTTGCTACCTGTGAAAACTAGAATGACTTTCAAAACAGTATTTCATTCTTTTAATATTGAAATGAAGTTTGGCATTGTAGGAGGTATTCTACGTCACTTTAAAGCTCTAACTGACAAATATTAAAAAGAAGCAAGTAAAAATTGCAAGCAAGCAGGAGATGGCAAAATATTTTCACAAAGCACTGTTTAAAGATTTGAAAGTTCAAAAGCAAAACAAATGTGGTACTGAAAATGGCTAAGAGTAAATGCATATAAGGTAAATTTAAACATAAAACCTGAGGTAAATAAATAAAATCAGCTTAGTTTTGTGGTAAAGACTCAGAAATAAAACCAGCAGTAAATAGATAACCTTATGTTGGAAAAAGGCAGGTGGGGAAATAAGTCATCTTTAGGAAACATTTTTGAGCAAAAAAGATGTTAGAAAATACAAAAAAACATGGGAAAAAATCAACATTACTTTTAAAATAACAAATGTTGAACTGCTTTTTTTTTTTTAAAGAGCATGTTGAATTGATAACATAATCTAGAGAAAAAAACATCTTTTTGCAGTCATTCACACTTTTATGCCAGTTTTCGTCTTAATCATCCCTGTGAAGAAATCTTTAATCCTCTGCTTGCAAAGAAGTGTTCCCAGATTTCTAATAATCTATCCAAAACTATCTTTATTTTTGAAGTAGAGAAAATGGAAACTATTACAACATCACGTCTACACGCCAAGAGTGCATGATAGAATTATAACACTGTTATTTTCTATGCTGTTTTTTAAACATTCTGATGTTCTCCTATATTTATTTTATGTGATAGCATCACCATATAGCAAGGAGAGGTTTTTACCGAAGTAAATGCAATCATTTGCTTATCTGTTTGCTGTTTGTGGTTTTTTCCCCTCAGTGTCCCTAAGCTATTTTTCTACTACAAAAACTTGTATGAATAGATGAAATTGTTCCTGCTGTTGGGTATTTTCATGCTTGTATCAAAATCAAGTTGAGAATTATTTTTAGTTAATATTTCAGTTATGTTTGTCAGTGATTCTTCCAACAGTACACAAAATTTCTTCTAATTTCACTTATCTAAAATTTTATCACACTTTCTATTCATTAGATTACAGCTCTTGTAAAGTTTATTCAACGACATCAAATTTTAAATACTGGGCAATTTTCCACCATCACGCCATATTAAAAAAACCCCAAAAACAACAAACACAAAAAAAACCCCAACAAAACCAATCCACGTTTTTTATTGCTTCAATTACTACAATACTTTATGTATTTAGTTTCTTTGGTCTTAAACATCAGTTAACTCTTATTTTAAAAGTACAGGCCCAATTTCCCGCCTACATAATTCATCACCTATTAATGTCACAGTGATATATTCACAATACAGAACATTAAACACAGCCTTTGAAGGATAAGAAGTTAAGTTTCCATGATGGATTTTTGTGGAGGATTTTTCCAGAGTCTTTCATCCACATGAATTACTGTTAATACCTTTGAATATACTAATTAACTTATTTGTTGATATAATCACAATATTGTGGTACGTTGAGGGCACCTCTTCACTTTTAGATAGAAACACTGATTCATTCCCATAAAATTGCCCTGGATCAAATTAAACCAACTTTCCTTTTTCTAGTAAGTAAATCTATGCTTTGGTTAGGACTAAACAGCCTGAAATTACCCAAGCACCAAGCATGGTAATTAATTAGAAATGTTGATTATATAGAAAATTTCTTTAGATAAAAGGGAAGTCTTTTATGCTGATATAAAATTTTGAGAAGTCTTCTGAAAAACTTGGTTGAAACATCATGGTCTTGCATGGACAAGACTAATGTGTGTGAGTTCTGTGCCATGCTTAACGTACACACACCTGGGGAAAACCAGGAGTTTTCATGGTATGGAATAAGAGCTTTACACTCTCCATTTGTGTTTACATAAGACAAGCATTTTGACTGCTCTTATGGTTTTGTCTAACTGTTCCAAAAACACCTAATTCTCTTGGATACAGTCAGATGGACAATTCCTGACCCAGACCAAGGACACTTGGCTTGCCAATTTCACAAACAGCTGCCACCGCAAAAATGTGTGTCATCCAAAAATCTGCAGCAAGATATTTTGAAAAAAAAAATAAAACCAAACATATGAAATAATTTCTCCTGGTTTACTATCTTGTCAGCAGGCTCTGAAGCCTCATATTCTCATAGCATTGGAAGGGGCACAATTGCATGGTCAAGGGTGAGGCATGAGGAGCAGAATCCCTCCCTCCAGCAGCTGTTAGCCACCATTTTATCTGGTGACATCAAACTGCACCATAAATTAATTCCAATAATGAATCATTTTGCCTTTCAGACTGACTTTCTATCGCTTCCATCTGGAAAACCTTTTATTTTATGCAAAACAGGTGTTAAACACTACCGAATGTAATCATACTGTTACACTCACTATGAAATGGAATAAGCACCTAGACAGGATGCAAGGAAGTGGGGATTTAAATTCATTTAAATATATGTGAACAGAACGTATCCTGCTTTCATGACTGCAGCTCAGCCTTACAAAACACCAAACTCTCTCAAATGTGCCAAAGTTAAATTATTTTTTTTCACTCATGTGAAAAGTTCTTTTAAAATAGAGCTCTCTTTAAAAAAATGCAAGCAGTTCTTAAATATTTACTGCAATTTACTGTCATATTTAGGAGCCCAGGGTTTTTCTGCTCTTATCTGACTCTTGATAGTGATTGCTCCAATACTGCCTTGCTGCAATTATTGTGGATGACAACCATGTAAGGATTGTTTAGACTGAAGGCATTGCACTGGACATGTCCATTGCTTTGATTTGCTACCTTGGAAGAAAAAGGGACATACATTGTTTTCTTGCTGAAATTAAAACCTATTGCACTAACTTTTTCATTACCATTGTGACCTCATTTGTTGCATCCGACTGCAGAATTGTTTGCCTCATAATTTCTCCAACAGTTACATTCCATATAAGAGAAGTGAAATAAATATGAGCCAAAAAAGAAAAAAAAAAGTTGAGGAATTAAATGCTAGAAAGGAATAGCTCAATGTTTGTGTAAAAAATACTTAAATACTTAAGGCTTAGAAAAGAATTGTTAAGTTTTCTGTTGTTCTTTTCTGGTAAAATGGTAGTTTTCCTCTAAAACTGAATTTTTGTCTATTCACTGAGCTGACAACTGACTGCTGCAGCTTATATAACCGGGCAGGTCCTACATTTATAGCTAAAGAACTTTAAGTTCTTGCTTTGATGACACCAGAATTCAGTTAGGATACACTATTGAGCCTTTGACTCTCTAATGCATTTTTCCAAATAATTTCTTGGATTATGCTTTGCTATGTTCCTGTTTGGTTGATTTTCTTTACTCGCTTTAGGTGTATCTGTAAACTCATATAACAAAAATATGTCCTGCAATACAACATGAAAAGGAAATAGGGAAATATATATTAAAGAATGTTCTTTTCTAATTTATACCAGAAGTTCCATATCTAAGTGTTATCTTCAATTCCAAACAATTATTGTACAGGCAATGTGGCTGACTGACATTGCTAAAATAAAAAGAATACTTTAAGAGGAAAACAAACAAAGCAAACAAAAAACCAACCCACAGCAAAACAAACAAGACCTTACAGACCTATGCAGTGCAACATTGTGATTAGCAAATATATTTGAAAAAGAAAATCACTATTTTGATTATCTGTAATTTGAAAATTAAATATGATATGGAAGTTGTGAAATACAAATTTGTATACATTGTTATCTCAGCTCTGATTGTAATTTGGCATCCAAAATAGGGTAAAATTGGCTTGATCCATAATAAAGTCATAATTCCGTACTCTGTTCACTTCAGAGTCTGTTCTTCTGCAGTGTAAGTCTTGTTTGTCAGCTCCATACAAATATTCTGGGCTTTAGGGTGCAGTTACCATCGTAAAGATGATAGAGTGATGAAGAGGGACCTGTAGACTTAGAACCATACAGCATGGAAATTCCAGGAATTATACACATGAATTGGCATCTCTATTTACACATAAAGAATGAGAGGAAACTGCTGGATGAAAGCATGAAGTTTGAGCTGTGAGAGATGTTCGATTCTGCTCTGAGAGAACTATTAGGAAATTCTGTAACAGCCCTCTTCAGCCACCACTTCATGAGAGAGAAGCTGCTCTTGCTGTGATGCTCCCCTTGTGCACAGCCACAAGCACCAATTCCATGCAGACTTTTAGATCTACAAGGCAAAGACGTAGCATACAACAAATTTACTCCAAGGACACATTTAGCCCTTGTTTTCAGAAGCTCCCCAAGCAAACACAATGTTATTTTCACTATATTGTCAAACACTGATACAAAGTTTGTTGATTTTCATGTTCCATGCAGCATAAAGGATGTTTCTCAAAAGAGACTTGCCTCTCTGGTAGATGAGCTGTTATCTGTCATAACAAGGCTGAAATACAAGTCTGGATACGACACTTTTCTTCTCCAGCATTGCACAAAACACACTCAAGGTTCATACATACCCATCTGTGGCTGATTCCAGACCAGATGCCCTGATTCTTCTTGGATATAGTACTATAGTTTTTCCCACATGTAATTGCATGGAAGCTCATTACATGTAGTAAATGGAAACAGCAGTAGGAATTAGATCTAATCCTAGTACAACCACTGAAATGTAAAATGCATTTCTACTTCTGTAACATTTTCTAAAAACACAGACACATCTGAGAATAGAACTAAACTGCAAAAAAGAACAGGAAAAGAGATGGAGTTAATCCCCAGTTATCTTTTTATAACTGTTAGGAGAAATGATTTTCCAGAACATCCATACAAGATACCTGTGAAAGAACATGATACATTTCTAAAGTCTTACGGACTACAACAATTTGTGGCAGATATATTGTACCTAACAGCACTTATTTTGGACTGTGAATTAGTTTGTATGGTGAATCTAGTCAAGAAAGTGTATTAATTTTAATACATGAAAGAAATGCAGACTATTTACAGTTTGGGAAGCTATAGTCTGCAAACCAAGTATTTTGAATATGGGTTAAATTTAAAAGGGGATAACTAGTTTAACACAATTTTAAAACTTAAAAAATGACAAGCAAAAAACGGTTGGCAAAAATTATAATCTAATACTCTCTTTAAATGCATAAACACTTGAATGATGAGGAGACTTAATCCAGCAATTTTATCTTCATAAATAGTGGTGGTGAAGGTGACAATGGAAGATTACATCCAGCTGCACCTGCCTAGGTTTTAAAATGGACATTTAAAACATGGAGTGTGTTTCACACAAAGGACTAGTGAAAAAATGCCTTGCACACACCACAAAGTTTTGTACTTTTTGTGAAATAAAACAATGATGACAACTTTGAAAGACTTGGGACTGGTCATTAATGCTTACTGAGGAAAAATGATGGATAATCATGAGATTTTTACTCCAGTAGAGTCATGCCAAGCAGATGTGGATATTAGGGTTAGGCACATATAAATGATGTTGAAATAGTTATTCATCAGAACAAGCTGCTCTGCAATATTATGGATTTTCCCTGTTGTGATGACTTCCAATCAAGTTTAGAAGTCCTTCTAGAAAACCTGGGCTTGCTGTGTACAAATTATGGAACCTAATATTGTGTTAATTACATAAAAATAGATGGCTTTATCCTACAGTCACACTAATCATCTAATAAATCTATATATCCCTCATTTTTTATGGGTTCAAAACAGAAAGAACAAAATGACCAAAGAATGCTGTAGGAGGAAATATTTTCATTGACACCAAGAAAGCAGTGCTATCTGGTTAATTAACATTATTAAAACTCTTTCTTTGGCTAATTGCTTTCCCTATAAAGGATGCAATAAGACACAATTAGTGCAACTGTTGAGTTACATTTCCAGTCTAAATTTATCTTCATTTGATTTGGACAAACTAATGCAGGTAAAAGATATTAAAACCCTAGAATTGCTATCTCCCTAGGTCTGTATGACATATGAAATCATATTTTATAACAGCTTGCTCAAACAGGTCTAAACCAGCTCTGTGTAGTTGTTTCAGGCAGACTATACACTTCTCACAGACCAAAATAACTGATGTTGTTAAAATTGCCACCTTCTAAATCAATATTTCTCATTTTGCATTCTAACACTTCTTAAAGAATTAGAGATTGCAACTATTGCTTCTTTTAGTAAAGGGGATATAACAACTAACTAAAAAAGAATGTTTCAGTCCTCTATTAAAAGTATGATTGCTGCAATCTCCTCTGACAGCATGTATCATAACTCTGCTAAACCCCTGCATGATTTACGTGGAGTTTCTATCATTAAACTTGCTGTTGGCTTCATTTCTCATCCTATATCTTTTGCCAGTCACCACAATTTAAATTGATCAGCTAGATGATCTTTTTTTTTTTTATGGGAGCAGGATAGGAAGGTTAATGACACATGAAGTTTTATTCTCTCAGGTACTGGGCCGGGTACCGAGTCTGAATTCTGAAAGCTCATAAGCCCATGCTTGAATCCACTTCTATGCAGAACATTAAGCAAATGCTTTAAGAGTTGTTCCAATTGGGAATGTTTTCATGTGTCAGTGCCCAGGCCATTTATTTTACAGGGAAGGGTGTTATCTACAAGGAAAAATCTTAGACGTGTCATATTAACTCAAAAATACACTATGTCTGGAAAGAAGCCTCCCAGTGCTCTGCAAGCAACAACTTAAAGGTAAAGAACTCCTAAAAAGTAAAGAATCTCAAATTAGGCATTTTTACTGATGCTATAAGAAAGGTCCTATGCTACCAAATCATTTATTTGAATGTGTATAAGCAGGATTTTTTTTAGTTGAATTACATACCTAGAGTTCAAATTGAACTCTTCTAGCTAAAGGACTAGCAAAATACACTATCACAGCCCTTCTCTCTTAGGCTAGCTGTTCTGCCAAAAGTGAATTTCAACAAGGTTAATTAAGGCTATATTCAGAAACTCCTCTGATCCCCAGGGCATAACTTGCAACTCTATTTATTGTTTTGTTTTTCAAATAAAAATACCACTTCGCTGTGCTCACAGTTCCTGGGAGCAGACTTTTAGGATACCCCACATTAGGGTCACACTGAAGAAAAGGAGTTGTTTTTTAGACACTATTTACTGTGGAAATTTTACAAAGTAATACACACTATTACTACGGTTATGTATGTGTACAATCAGTGCTTTATTCTACAATTAGCAGAATAAACACTTGTCACTTTTTTTCCAAGAAATATTAGAAGACTACTAAAACAGGTTTTATTTCAACTTTACTATGTTATTCTATTAGGCACTGGGCTTTAAGAGTACAGTTCACAGAGCAGGAAGATACACAATTTTAGACTTATATCTGTTTAAAGCTTTTTTTTTTTAACTGAATAATATCTTCTAAGTAGGTTAAATAATTAATTATGTGTTTACAATCCAATACAGATACTTGAAAACTGTATTCTTCAATATTTATCAAGATTAGATTCATTGGAACTCTGAGCCTTTTCTGAGTTTTTGGGAAAGATATAAAAGTTTTAAAAAAATTTATATAAAGGTCTGGATTTCATCTACATTGCAATTATTAATCCCTGATCCTTACAATTTTGTTACTATTACTCAAAGACACTTGTTTTTCACTGTTTAATTAATTGATATTCCCTGACATCTTTATCCTAGTTATCATACAATACTTGCTCTCCATTTTAGATGCCCGATCTGGTCTTCTCTAATCTCCAGAATCAGTGATTCAAAATGATTCAGGTTTTTTCACAGCACCTCTGTTCTTTTGATTGGCCTCATGGGAGGATTTGGGCTTTGCCCTTCCTCCAACCTGCAGTTCTAATGAGGAAAAAAAATCTCTTGTACAACTGTATAAACACTCAATTCAGAAGAAATTTGACATGCATGCTCTAATTCCCCTGTTCAGGGCCATGTTCTTTTATAAACTATCTGGTTTCAATGTTTTCTGACTTGATAGGTGCACAAGTGCCCTCCTGGTCAAAGATATTTGCCTGATCTGGCACAATAGGGGGCTGATATGCTGTCCATATCTGAAGTTCCTGATGATTAATTAATGAATTAATTACCTGTCACCATTAATTTCCTGAGGGCCAGAGTTAGAATCAGGCTTTATATGTGGTGCTATTCTTAAAAATCTTGTTACTCCACTTAAGAAAATGAAGAATAATAATTTTGATAACATTTAAGAACTGCAAGACCAATTCCAGTTTTCAGTGTCTGAACTCATTGAATGCATGGGTGTGAATTTGTGCAGCAGTTATATTAGAAATGTCTTTGTAGGAATCCTGTTATTACTTAACACCCACATACCTTGTAAACTAATAACAGGATTTGTGTTGTCTTCTGCACACTGTTCAGAAAATTTACCCTACATCCTCCACTTTACCCTTTAAAAATTTAATCAAGCATCTGTCATTTCATATCCTCCTCAAAACCCTCCATTTTGCTACAGACTACAGATTATTCCACGATTATTAGGAGGAACAGGTTGCATCTCAGTTTGCCTCAACATGAATAATCTCTCAGCTAACATTTGAAAATACAATAAATGCACCATGTGTTCACATACATGTTTAAGGGGGTAGGTGAAAAGGAGAGAAGAGAGAAAAAAAATGGTGATGCAGACAGCATCATCAGAACGTGGATTAATTTTTTCTCCCTATGGGCAGGCCTGGATATGTTTGATCATATGACTAAATATTACCTAGATGAGTGATCTGATTTCTTGCATAATCTAGAGGCTTTTCATGCCTCCCTTCCAAAATGCTCTCCACCTTTTCACATAGCAGGCATGCCTGGGTTCACATGGCTGCACAGCCTCCCATTCCTATCACACCAGATACAGCCATGAGCCCTCTCCATGCAAATTTCCAGTGTTCTTAAAACCAAAGTCATGTAAGAAAGGGCTTCCACTTCTCGACACACTGTGGAGAGGATGTGGGAAAATTATCTGCTGAAAACCATGATGATAATTTAGAAGTCAATGAGACTGAAGTAGAAGCAGCTGTACTACTATGGTGGGTGACAGGATCCAGAGAGATGAGCAAACACCTGCTACCCACCTCAAAAGATATTGTTAGACTTAATTAGTCAGTGTTGAAAAGCACTTTAAAATCTACTGAAAAAAGGGCAAGTATTATTAATTTTTATTGTAATTACCATAATTATCTCTATTATTGTTATGCAAAATGCACTGTGTGAGAAGGCACAAGATTACAACAAGTGCTTTTCATAGAAGATACAAAATATTGGTTTCAAAATTCCCTAAATTATAGCCATGTCTATGCTGTCAATTTGGCAAATATCTCATTTTAGTCTTGGTCCCACTTCTCTGATACTCTCATGCATGATAGTTTGCTCCTGGGCTTGTGTTTGGAGGAAATCTTGTGAGAACACGTTGCCAGCCACATCAGCTCAAACCTCAGCAGTCCCTGAAGATAAGCTCGTTAATGACAGGGGTCTGGAGCAGCTTGGCATACACAACCAGAGCAGGACCTTGGGGACCAGCACAAGAAAGCTTTTGTGGCAAATGCTCAGCTTTCCTTACATCTGACTGAGGACAGAGGGCCAGGAGGGAAGGGGCAGGGGGCACTGATGGTGTTTGGGGGCAGACAAGGTATGAAGGGAGCAGGTTAAAACAAGCAGGGCACAGGTGGCACAAGGGAACAACAGCTTCTGTACCTGGCAGCCCCCCATCACCAGCTCACCTGACTCCACCTCCAGACAGCAGCTCTGCATGACAGAAAGCGGCATCACAGCTCTGGCCAGGAACAGAAAGTGAGACTGATAAACCACAACCATGCACATCTATGAACATCAAGAACAGACAAACACCTACAAACAGTGCAAAACCATAAGCTGCCAGGTATCCCCTCTGCACAGGTCAGAGAACAAGTGCTACTTTCACAGTGACACTGCTACTCAGATGGAAAAAAACCAAAACCATTCACTGAATTTTGAAATAAAAGACTACAGCTGCCTGAGGCTGTGCTCACTGGTTTTACAGAGCACCATTCTGTTAGAGAAACATTCACAACCCTAACATTTGTCTCCCATGTCCTTCACTCTCTCTCCCTGCTTTTCCCCTGGTGATACATCATCCACTACAGGCTGAGCAAAGTATCACTTTCTGGCATCTCCTCTCTGCCCCCCCACCTCATAAACAACTCATTGAGGTTCAGGTGCATCTCTGTGGCTATCACACTCTGTGGGTTTTTCCTCTCAGAGTTTAGAATAGTTGATACACAGTCACAGAAGGGTCTTTGATTTGCCAAAATGGGCAAAAAAAGGGATTTTGAGGCACCCAAGCATCAACTACCAGGGCAGCCAGTTATTCCACTCATGAATCCTCCATGGCACAATCTTACTTCTTGCTTGATATAAAGGGAAGGTAGGGTATTTGAGCTCTTTATAGGGCATGCCACATGGGAATGTAAATCCCATTGACGGCCACAGATCTCCAAAGCCCTGAAAGCATCAGGAGAAGTTGCTGGTGAATTCTACTTGGGTCAGGCAGTCTGGTGGAGCTTTGAGACCTCTACTCTGGTCACATCTGTGGAGAAATGATTTCACAGTAGCCTGTAAAAGCTGTGGCTGACAAGCATCAGAGGTTCAGCAGTGACCCTTTGTCCAGCTGTCATTAGGGCCCAAGAGAAGGACGCACTCAAACTTGATTGTGATGCTCAACCTGACACAGTCTTAATGGGATCCTATGTGTATTAAAGATGGACACACAACCTGATTCTCCCTAGGATTTATGCCCCAGGGTCTTGTAAGCAGGAGTCCCTCCCATTTTGGAAGGTCTTCAGAGCAGAGGAGGAAGCAGCACATCCAGAGATGTGGTTAAGATGATACCCTGGCCACTTGAGCAACCACAGCAGCAAATAAACCAGTAGAGAGGCAGCACAAAGTAAGGTGCAAACATGGGACTCTAAATGAAGCAGGTTTGGGAAGGGTACTGATTTATCTTATAGAGCCTGACGATACAGAGTGGGAGGAGGAAGAGCATGTCCAACACAGTGTGCCTGTTACCCCACACAGGAGCACCCCTAGTGAGCTGCAAAGGGCTGTGAAGCAGCTGCTGAGCCAGCCAGGATTAAGGAGAGGAGGCAAGGCCTGCCCGTCAGAGGATTTGTCTTGAGCAGTGTGAATACAAGCTGTTTCATATTTATCACTACAGCAAGGGAAAACTCTCTTGTATAAATCCAATCCCTATGGCCTAAATCCCCTTAAATATCACTGGTTTTCTCCTTATCTAATGCCTTTGTTCTCTCAGATTTTAATACTATTTGATAAAGTTATCAAATAATCAAACCTTTCTAATTGGCTAGCAAATCATAACCTCATGATTTGTGCATATAATTTTCTAGCAATCATAAATGAGAGTGTTTCAGAAAAAGATTTTATTCTTTTTCTAAAAGTTAGTCAAAAATACTTCTTTGCAGAAGTCTGTTACTGGGCTAGTTAATGAACAGCAGAATATATATATTTATTGTGGGAGATTCTACCACAGACCCATCAATCAAAATGTTAAGTACCCACTGTACCTAAATGGAATGATTGTTAAAGCCTACCTGTCATTTTCTCCCCCAACTGAATGAGAACAACAGATGCATCTCGGAAGTTCTCCAAATTATTATCATTTTAGAGTGTACCTTATTGGCTTTCATTACATGTGAAATTCCCAAATCTCAGCTTATGTGAACCATTACAGTTTAACTATTATTTAAAATTAAGGCAAACCAAATATATCAAATTTTTTTTTTTTTATTCTTCTAAACAAATATCTAGTCAGGTTTAGTAGCAGGCTAGTCCTTGCTAGCTAAGGCTAATCCTTACTAGCAGGCTTCCCACATGGACTCATTCCCTTAGGGACTATGAGCATCAAAATGTCAGTATTCCAGTGTCTCACAGTGGGATATCCTGCCTGATAAAGTTTTGATTTTTTTCTGCTGTCCAAAGACTGAGAAGTCAAACCATGGCATAATATTTAGGCCTGAAATACACAGATTCAAAATTCACTGTTGGAGTAAGCTGAGAAAACACATAGAAACACATTACTATCATCCTACAGAGTCATTTGGGGTCTTAGGTCTGCCTGTAACAACACAAAGCACACTGGGCTCCAGGTATGAGCTTTCACTTGGACAGTTTGGGGCACGAAAAGCAGCACAAGCCAATCTAACTGCTATTTTCTAACTGGAAATGGAAAATGCCCTTTAGCATCTGTGGAGTTGAAATAAGGAAATACACCTTCTTTATTAAAACTGCCAGGGAATCTGAACTATCTGGTCCTTATGGGGTGATAAGTGAACCTTTTCCATATTCCACATCTAGACAGAGCTACCAATAAAGGACATCTGAGGCTGAACTTGGTCAGGTTAAAGGTCCATTTAGTCTAGAGTACTGTCTCTGGAAATTACTAATAGTGATGATTTAACCAATAAAGATTATTTAAATAGAGAATAAAAACAGGATAGAGTGATATTTCCTATGTTGGCAGCCTTTCACCCCAATTACCTGAGGCAAGGATTTTTCCGATCTGGAAGAATGTCTTCACCATGTGATTGAATTTTCAAAAAGTATTTTATTCCGTTAGTTAATTTCATCATTTTTAAAGTGCACTTTTACCTATATGACATTCTGGGGCAAAGAGTTCTGGGATTAATTTTTACATTATGCTAAAAAATTTATCTCAATTCTGTTTTAATAAAATTATAGAAATTACAAAGAATTGCCTTTTCTCAAGACTTGGATTCAGGTATGAATGTCAAAGCAGAGAGTGTAGCATATAATGGAATAGTTCAAAATTACGTACCAGAACTTGTCAAGACCTTTCAGTTACAAATATATACCAACAAACTACTTCCAGTGTCTCTTTGGGTTATGATCCTCATAGAGCAGCCTACACTTATGTATATCCTTTACTGTGATAGACATTTTTGAAACATAAAGCTGGGGTTTTTTTGCCTTAAAACAATAAAGAATACTCAAGATTTCCTTTTCTTTTAATGTACCCATGTGAACAATCAATCAGATTTTGCAAACAGCTATTTCAACTCTGAGGTTACAATAGCCACATATTAATTTAGCAAATTGTACATTTATATATATATATAAACAGTAGTAGGCTTTGTCATATCATAATGACATAGTATAAACAGACTGAACTTTGCTAATACATTAAAACAACATTATCAGGTTGACAATTAAGAGGTTTTGAAAATAAAAAATTCCAAAACCCTCACATGTGCAACTGTCATCATTATTTGAAGTGCTTTCTGACAAGACACAGCCAATGTAATGTAATTTCTGTAGAATTTTGCCATGTTAAAAACAATACAAGACTGTCATAAATTGGTTGTCGCAATTTTTTATATGCCTCCCCTGACCAGTTCTGTAAAGTGAAACTTCAAGGCTCATCATGAAATGAAGTTTTAAGGGGATAAGACATCACACGTGTGGATGAAAGGAGGAGGAAAGGCCAGTGCACGCTGAAGTCTTCATCCTACATGCCCCGTATCAGACCCCTGCCAGCCAGGGCAAGTGACAACCCTCATCCCAAAGTCTTCTCCTGTTGAGTTCTGGAGCTGCTTTTCCTCCTGGATGGAAATCTGTGAAAACCAAAACCCTCTTGCTGCTGCTGCTGCAGATACTCCTGCTTTGTCAGTCCTCCTTTCACCAGAAGGGAAAGAGAAGAGTGAAACAGCATCTCTGAGGAACTGCTCCACCGCACATCTGGAGAGAACCATAAAGAGAAGAAAGACACTTTCACCACAACTTTAACTCTTTGTATCAGTGGCTGACATGTATTTTAGAGCTTGATAATACCCATGCAATATTTAAGAGACTTATTGACAGCTTTCCTTTATTGCACACTGCAATCTATCTTAGAGTACTTCATAAGAGTTTGATTTTTGCTCACCTGCCTTTGTGTGCCCTCACAGATGCAAGAAAGACTGCTTTTAATAAAATTCTTGAGGTACAGGTAGAAAAACTTGACATTACTAAGACCTTTCTACTTAAACATATGCTGTTAAGCCCATGTTTTACTATTGCATAACTGCATAGTTTAATTTCTGATTTGAACTTTGTAGAAATACTTATTTTGCCTTTTTAGGTACTGATCTCATGAACTGGAACTTTAAGAAAAATTAAACAAAGAAAAAATATATTATGCTTTTTTTTTTTGAATCTTGAGAGAAAAGGGAACTTTTTATATAAAATTAAACTGCCAGTGCTTCTTTCAGCTGCCTACACTAATCTAGAAAAGGTAGTCTGTAATCCTTCAAGGCAATAAAGCCCATCCACACTCTAAACACTGAACAGAATAGATTACTAAAAATCAAAACCAATCAAAGCTAGCTACTCATCAGAGCTGATGCTCATGAAGTATTAGCTGTTCCTGCTCTTGTAAGGTTCACAGACACTCACGTTGTCCTGTCTATGAACAGCTTTCAGATCCAAGGCTTTGGATTTAATCTCACCATACTTTGAAGAAATTCAGATTTTTCAAAGCTTGCCACTGTTATGGTTATGTGACCTAGTTATGCTCAAGTGACAAAAAACATGCTGCTCATGAAGAATTTAGAAGCCTCTGTTGTACGAATCACTGGAGCTCTCGGCTTTGTCCCCATGTTTATTTGCTACAGGGGACCATAACTCGCAGCTACAGCTGTATCTGCATATACAGCTCTCTGCCCTTGGAAGGGTGCTAAAAATTGTGACTATAACAACAGCTGACATCCTCAGAGGTTGATTTAGATTTTGGGTTCTCTTGGTGAGTTAATTCAGGCCACTTGAAAAGACATTTTCTAGTGCTTACATCAGCTTTTGATATATTTTACATGTCCTGTTGTACACTAATCTCAAAAAAAAAAAAATCAGGATTTGATCACTTCTAAGAAAAGTCCATAGAGACATTGCTCTAGAAGAGGATTTTTTTGCCATAACTTTTGGACAATTTCAAAATGAGCACCAATGTGAGCATAGACATTGGGTTGTTTTCTTGCTGTTATTATGGGGTTATTTTTACTCTAAATGCATTTCAAAACATATTTATCTTTCTAGGATTCCATTTATTGAATAACAACTTTGGCATTGCTGATTCAAGTAATGGAGTTATTGTTAGGTTTTGTGGGTTTTGGTGGAGGGTTTTTTGGGTTCTGGGTTTTTTTAAGAATTCAAAACTGTCTGTTTTCATTTGGTGGCTAATCCATTTCTCTCTCCAGAAATAGAAGGTAATATATTTGTTGCAATATGAACCTTGTTGTTAGAAAAAGAAATGCCAAGTTAATCATGTAAAGAATTCAACTTCACTCTTTCTTAAACTGATTTTACAGTTGAATGGCTTCAAATGTAGTGTAAACAAAGCTCTGTGACAAATCTATCATCTGCTATAATGCATTATACAAGTCAATGTACAGTAAATGTAAGCTATGCGGGAAAAGTTTGGTAGTAACTATTTTTCTCCAGAGAAATCACAGAAACAGATGTTAAAATAAACATATCTCTAAGAGGACTTTTTTTTTCTATTGCCTTGCTTTCATTGATAAACATGAGAAAGGAATAATAACAGATATTGGCACTTAAACAGAACAGGAGTAAGTCCTTGTGCAGAAGACTTTAACTTCTATCCTGTCCTACATGAAACTGCATCATAAGAGAAGATGTATATTTTGTGATGCTGTTTCAGAAAAAAAAATTTTAATATTCCAAACTACAAGCCAAGAAAATATTATTTGAAAGAACAAAATTGAAATGAATAAAAATAAATAAAATGAGATAATATAGTATGAAAATGATAAAATTAACTTAATTGGTATTTCCCTCTTTAAATTTACAGTTAGACCCCAAGATCCTTCAAACCTTATTTAATTTGCATATCATTCATTGTCCATCTGCTGTAATTCCAATTTCTTCTTTGCCATCTGGTTTTCTAATGCTGTATCTACCACATAAATTTTTCTGCATTTAAGGCCTCTAAATTGTAGCTCATTGATTAAAGCATATTACAAAATAAATATGTTTAGGCTTTTCCTAAGAGCTAGCTCACTGCTTAAAATTAATTATACACCCTAAATCACCCTTGGTAGCTGATAAGGTGAATAATGACTGTAGAGTTGACTCCTACAAAGCATGGAAGAAAAGAAGAAGCTGCAGCAAAAGACACAACCAGAGAAATCAAAGGAGAGGTCTCAGAAAGGTTATGAAAAGAAAAGATAAATCCCAAAGCAGTCCAGCAGAATGGAGATATTGACGAGAATACATGACTGGGAGGAAATTTGACAGTCCCAGAATGCGTCGTGTAGTGCGATAAGAGAAGCAGCAGCAGCTGGTGCATGTTAAACAGCACTTTACCCTGCAATTGGTCCTACTAATTTTAATAGGATAGATTTCTATTCACTGATGCCTCGTAATCTGTCCTTTGTAATGTATCCAACATTTTTGCCTCTTCATACACCCCAGGACTCTTAGACTGTTCTAGTTGTCTGTCTCAGCTGCTGTGATTTTTGTCTCCCTAACTGTTGCATGCTTTCCCCAACAGACACTCCAACTCGTTCAATTCAACAGCTGCTACAAACACTTCTATTTTTGGCACAGCAGCCCAAGAGTTTCAAGAGGTTTACTCAAAGAGTTGGTGGGTCAGAATCTATATTTCTGTAAAATGCAACGCACATCTGATCTTTCACAATGCTTGGGGTGGGACAAAAAAGACTGCTCTGTTTCGTAAGGGTCCTGAAAACATATTCTAATTTTGGCTGCTTTATCTTCATTTCTGTGAAGGTGCTCATCCAAAGATGGGTATCCAGTCATTGCAAAGTGGCATAAATACATCATTTGCCTGACTGGGCATGTAAATAGGCAATGGGATAGTGAACAGACTGTCAGCCTTTCTAGGAGTGTGAAGTGAAAATAAAGCTCTGAATTGAGAGGAACATAGTACCACACCAGTAGTTACCCATTGTAGAGATACTTAGGAAGGACGTAAAGAAGCATTATAAAGGTTAAAGAGTCCAGAGATTACATAGAAAAACTTTTAAGGGAGACATTCAGAAAGAACACTTAATGTAAGCATCAGGAAAGGTTGGGTTTTTGTTTCAGAATTAGTCCAGTTGCTCTAGAAGGACATTCAGATCTCTGGTTTCTACCTCTGTCACTTGAAAAGTACTAAAAAAAAATCCAAAACCTCCTCCTGCTCCTCATTGCAACATCTCACTAACAAATTCCATTTAGCTGTCTCAAAAAATGAAGTTAAAACTACTCATTTCAAGCAATTTACATTCCTAAAGAAAGACTTTCTGACTAGAAACACTAATGACAATGAGACTGCATTCTGCTACCTTTTCTCATGTTACTTAGCACTTTGTCAACAATCCCTGTTGGAAGTTTTTTCATGGAGAGTATGAAGACTGTTTTTAAGAGCTTTTATTTCCCCCTGATACCTTCTGTCATAAAAATACATGTGGATAGCTTACAACAATGCATAAGTCCACACAAACCATTAAACCAGATTTTTTTTTTTTTTTTTTTTCTGAAGCTCAAAAAATTTTAGATTTTTTTTTAACTTGCAGATTATAAGCAAGAAAAGGAGATAACACTCTAAATTGCTCCAGGAAAACAGCAATCATCATATGACACCTACTGTACTCATCTTAAAGTATTTTTTTCTACGGCAATCACCTCAGGCAAGGATGCTCTCATCAGAGGAGATGCTTATTTACACTGGAACAGCAGTCTAAGCCAGATACACTAAACACACAATAATTTTGGTTTGCAATGGCAATATTAGTCAAAAAGGAAGGAAATATTTCTGCTCAATGAAAGCATAAATTTGCATCATGATGCAACAGAGCTCAGTATTTCTGGTGTCAACCTATCCAGCTGAGACATGCACTGGAGATCTTCCTGTGTTGGGGGATGGAAAAGAAAGAGGCAGATTGAAATGCCTCAATGATGCTAAGCTGCATCCTTCAGACAGAATTACAGCTGGTATAAGAAGACCTTTCCTAAAGCTTTAATCATGCTGATGTATGTTTTCATTAACATACACACACAGCTGAAAGTTTCTTTTAATTGTCCCTTGAAACTCAAGTATTTAGTCACAACACAATTTACTATGTAGATAATATTAAAATATTTTCAGCGAAATAACATGTAAAAGTTACGAGGCTATTCCATAGTCCATGGATTACAAACCAACAGCATATTATTATTTTTACCTGCAAAGAAACACCTTGCCTGCAGAGGTGCTATTTACACACTCATATTGAATGCTTCTTTCAAATTCAAAGCATATTTATGAGTCAAATTTTAGAACACAATTGCAGTTTCAGGTACACAACACCTTCCTGTTGAGCTGAGGAGAGACTGATCCTTTTTGATGTCCATAAACTTTAGTTTAATGAATTGGCATTTGCCAAACATTCACCAGATATTTTCAGGAGCAGAAGAAAACAATAAACCTTAAAATTCAGAGAAAAACAAAGTTGCAAAAAGATGCATAATTCTATTAGAATTTCATGCTTCAGAGACATGATGTAGTAAATATACTTTTGGATTACATTTTTGATTTAATAAATTAAGTATCCCAATCTTTCATGCACAAATACAAAAATGATAGGTTTTCCCTTGATGCATTTGTTTTCTTATTCAGAATCATTTGCCCCAAACACAGGACTTCTCAGCACATGTTCATCATCATAAAATCACACACAAATTAACTTTCATATTTATGTTCCAGATCATGTCTGTCCTGATTAAGTGTTAGAAACAAATAGAAAGAGGTGTAAGTACCAAAAAGAGATTATATATATTTCTACAGAGTTCTACTGCCATTTCCAGCAACACATTCTTTCAAAAACTTCATTTGCTTTTCCAATTTCTACCGTAAAATAGACTGGTACAGACTGGTAAACTGAACTTCACTGTCCCACTGACTCACAGTTTATGATAAAGGGTTCCTGGGACACTAATTAATTCTCAGATGAATCTGATCAGTGCAGCTGCTGGACTGCAGACCCCTGTCTTGTACAAGTTACAGAAAGTAGAAAATACTGGATGAGGGAATAAAATGCATCCTTTGGTTTCTGCTCCATTAAAAGATATGGATGTGTCATCCAGAACAATCCGCCATCAACTCACCTCTACTGACAGCTTAATACAGATCTATAACTTCTACAGGCCAATGATATGTGAGCTAAATTATAAATAATAAATCATATTGAAATACATTCAGGCAATAAATACACATGTTTGCACAGAAAGCATTTGCTGGAAAACACTAAATACTAGTAGCTAAATTGTATATTCCAATTCTTTAACAACGCCTGGATCAAAGAAAATACCCACTATGACTAAGCTCTTGGTTTTGAAGGTTAGAATGGATTGACAGTAAGGGCCAATGACACTGGCACTTGTTTACTCTTGAAATCTCTTTAACCAGATGCAATCTTTGCTGGCTCTAACTTCTTCACTATTTGAAACTCCTGCACTGCCACAGTGACTGCAACATGTTCATAGTTTGTGGGGACCTTAAATCTATCAGCTGTTTTTCTTCTAGTTATATTCATGGCTTTTTCTCCCCAAAATATTTTCGATGTCTGTCCCTTCATTATTCCCTTCACACATAAAAAAACTTCTTCTGTCCTAAAATCTGGGTGATCTTTTGGATGGCCAGATTACTTCAGGGGGATGGAAATTTTACTCCTATCTATTAACAAAATTCAGAAAACAGTTTTCTGACTCACTTGCATTGCCTGTAGCTTCACTGTTATTGATTAGTCGGAATCCTCATGGCAAAGGTTAATGTAACAAGGATGCAGAGAGCAGAACAGTATCTTCATTGCCTGGACTAGAAAATAACTGAATTTTCCTGGTTATCACAATTGGGTAACGCTGACAGAGGCTGCCTTAAACTGGCTTTATTATCAAAACAGAAAGAAACACGGAGAATGATAGCATGAAAACAGAGGAGAAAAATCAAAATATGCTGAACTCAATATAAACAGACAGTGAAGTTCAGATCAATTCCCCAGCTAGAGGTGCTGAGGGACAGATGTCTGAATTTGGCTGATCAGAATGAAGGAAATTGGCACAGGGAGCAAAATGTCTAAAAGTATAACAGATCTAAGAGCAGAATTCTTTGCATTAAAGCATCCATTGGAGAGTATCAAAGCACTCTGTCTTTCTGTCATTGCTCCACCTTATAATCCCATCTGATACAAAGCAAAGTGCTACTATTAAAAATTAACTAATTTATTCCGAACATATTCCTTCTTTCATCTCTGTTTTTAGCTTTGCTATTAAAAGCTTTTACATACTTTTTCACTTGACATTAAGCTTCCATTTCTTCTCTCCAGAGTTATGGCAGCTCCCTATGTGATGCACAGATATGTTCAAGTCAGTGCACATTTTGAAACTGCAAATCACAGAATGCAATGCTCTTAGCGCATGCTTTCCTCGACACTTTGTTCTTGCACATGAACCAGAAAGCTCCCAAGGGCCATTTTTGCCATTGAATACCAAAAAAGTCTACCGTTATGAGGAC
>VXAD01011332.1:819774-915334 GCA_013399195.1 Dicrurus megarhynchus | reverse complement strand
GATTGATGTCTGCAGGCTTCATCTGTTCTGGAGAAATCTTACAGCACTAAAAGAGTTAATCTCACCCAGGCCTTGCAGCTGGAATCGACTTATCTCTCCTTGCCGGGCTGCTCCCTGCCCGGAGCAGCTGAGAGAACCTGGCCTGGCCAAAACAGGGCTGGGGGGCTGGAGCAGGGTGGCAGATGGAACAGGGCTGCTCTTCTGGCCAGCCCAGCCAGGTGGAGCAGGGCCCGGCCCCACTGGGCCGTGCCCCGGGCCCCCCCAGTTACCTGTCCGAAAGCCAGAAGTCAGAGAGAACTTCCCAGGCTTTTGTTCATTCTTAAATGTGCATCATAGAAGCGTATCGAGCTTCTTAAGTGGCTTAAAGAAGTTGTCAATATTCCAACTAGCCAGTTGATTGGTTCGGTCAGGTCTAGAGGAAGCTGTAAGCACCTCTTTGCAAAAAGATCACTTCCAAGGCTGATGGAGTCTTCCTTAAAAAACTCAAACTATGCTAACCCATGACATCTGTGCTTCCTATGAGCACTAATCAAGTGACATTAGAAGCATTTTTAAATGTTTTTGAAAGTTCCCTATTGATATTAACCTGTGTTTTGAATATAAATAGCTCAAGCAGTCTCCAAGATAGGTTTAAAATTTATTATCCTCCTCTTCCCCTTACTTTTTCCACTTTAAATTGTACCATGGAATTAAGGTGCAATAGTTTTAAACAGAAAGAGGCTAGCCTTAGACTAAATATAGGCAAAATTTTTTTTGCTAACAGGGAGGTGAGACACTGAACAGGTTGCCCAGAGAAGCTGTGGACATCCCATCACTGGATGTGTGCAAGGTCAGGTTGAATGAAGGGGCCTTTGAGAAACTTGATCCACTAAAAACGGTGTTGGACCAGGTGATCTTCAAAGACCTCTTGCAACCTAGCCCATTCTATGATGAAGAAAGCAAGATCCTGTATTGTCTGGGTCACTGGAAATGACAGATAAGATTTTTCTAGGAGGCAATCCACTCTTATGCTATGCATGAAAAGCAAAACTCCTTTAGTCAGCTTCCCCCCATAGATTTTTCCTGACCAAAACTCGACAGTTAGACAGGATCCTCTATGCTCTGAGTGTTTTCGAAAGTTCAGAAGCTACATGATATGCAGCACACAGAAGGAAATACTAGAAAATTTGACATACAGTGCTCTGACTGAAGGATTTATGTCATGCATGTTTCAGACTGCTGTGGAAAAAGCAAGACTTGAAACACCTAATTTTGTTTATAGTGCTGGTACAGTGGTCAAAATGATGAAATCCTGTCTTTGTTTACAATCACCTTAAGCCCAGAAAAATGAAAAAAAAATGGGTATTTTTATAAATTTTATAATATAGTCAAATGAAATTTGTTATTAGTATATGAAGAGCCTTGTAGGCCATCTTAACCTCAGACTTTGACAAGAATAAGCAGTTTCATACACACACTAAACTCTGATGGATGTCTGAGATCACCCAACATTAATACACACACAAATACCACACACTTACACTGCAGGATAAGTCACACAAATATCCATTGGTGCCACAGAATTCTGTTTTCATTACAAAAAGTTCTTTGGACTATTTTACTATGGCTGCACTAAGGGAGTACTTTGGAGCCAATTTGAAAATAGCAGGGGTCACAGTACATTAACAAAGATCAGCCCCATGAGGTTATCATCTTTGTTTTGAACTGCAGCCTAACAGGCCATACACGAAGCTTAGATCCCATTTCATAGTGAAATAACAAGGTTGTGTTATAGCTGCTCAGAGGGAACATTTCAAATGTGACCAAACTGCTAATTCTGCTATAACTGTCCAAACTGCCTAAAGGGCCATTTATTAAAAATAAAAAATAAATTGCTTCTGCCACTGGATATATACCCAAATGTACAAGGTCTGAGGGCAGCATTTTGAAGGAGAAATATTTAAATGTTAGAAGCAAAATTTGCTTAATAGGAGACTTCGGATTTTCATTTGGTTGTGACAGAGCTACACGTGCCTGTCTCAAATTATGATAATATTCAGTTGAAGTCAAAAATGAATATCATATAAGATAAAGTCCACAGTACATCAAAACACAGTACACAGACACACTCCATTTAGAAATCATTTTATTTATTACATCTAGTGATAACCCAAATTGCCAAAGGAGAAAACATGTTTTCTATTGAAAAAATTTCATTCTCTCAGTTTCATACTGCAGCTAAAAGATCATCATAATAAGATAAGACATCAGACAATAAGAATCATTCATTGGAAATTTAAACAATGAATTCGAGTTGGTTCACTTTTTTTAATTGAAGGCAGAAAAACTACAAAACCTTCTAATGGTCATTCTACTGCTGTCATCTGACATAATTTCTTACATTGTAAAGGACAACTTAGTGCAGAACCAGTGTAGGCCAGACACTGCTTTGATTTCAAGTTAACGCAATTTTAAAGTACTTCCATGTAATTAATTAAACATGTACAATATTTGTGCTAAAAAGTTGCAGAATTGTATGAATTAATCCCTGTCCTTCTCTGCAGCTGTGTTGACATTTATCAAAATATGTTGCACTTAAATATTAAAGACAACTTGGTGATAAACATCTTACAAGTGTCTCTAAAGAAAGCAGTAAATAAAAAGAACATTTTAAACATGGAACAGTATCACTATTCTCTTGAAATATGCAGGTCTGAGCAAACAGATGTGTTCAGCCCTGCCTCTTATTTGCAGTTACATAAATACTGTGCAGTGATATTTTATTACGTTATAGTAGCACTTCTGCTTTTGACAAAAGAAATTATGTGTTGTGAGTACATGTGGAAAGACAGCACCCACTCCAATATAACCTCATATATTAAAAGCCAAGGTTGAAAACTTATTATCCACTGATTCTCAAGTCCCAGTTCAGTCCTCCAGCAAAAATATTTGGGGTTTTTTTCCCCTCTGGAGTGACTGTTCCAATTATAAAGTTGTTACAAATATATATACTCACAAAAAAGTACTCACAATTGTGTTCCCTTCCCAAACAAAAGGAAATGTGGTTAATATGAGAACCAAGCATTTTTTTGGGAAAGAGTAAAACACAGACTAAAGCCTGTTTTGCTTTAGCAGTCTTAGGGTCTCTATGCTGCATACTGAAGAGCTCCTAAATTCAAAGAAAGGAAGAAATACCATTTTATTTCTCAAAAATTTCTATTAACCACATTTTGCCCTCTCTCAGCTCCTTTTCTTTTACTGCTTCATCCTACAGAAAAAACATTATGCTGGATTTGTGACATAATTTTCATGACTGCAATGCCATACATAGGATCATGACTTAATCAAAGGATCAGGCAGAAAATAAGGTGTGAGGAGAGGCTGTGAGCTTTTCTGCTGGAGTAAGCACAAATCTGCAACAGGAGTGAAAAGAACCCAGACATCGCTAACCAAGGACATGGCTTTTACAGCAAACATTGTCACTCAGACTTGCTCCACTATGAAAGCTCACTTGATCACCCATCCAGGCAGACAAAACTAGAAAGACCACAGCCAACCTCACTACACCAATGGGTAAGAAGGGGGTTTTTTCCTTGCTGCATTTTTTTGACCCATCTGGCAAAGGCCAGTAGTTCTTGCCCTACAGGGCAGGAAGACACCTTCACCTGCTAGTCCTTACCTTCATATCGATGTACAATTGGGATCTTCAAGCACCCCCCATCCTTGTACTTCACCACAGATTAGAATCTGGACTTCAGCATTGGATAACTAACAAAGAAACCCGAACAAGTTACCTGGCTGCCTGTATCATTTGTCCAAAAGTAACAGTCACAGAGATTTAAATATTTACATCCTTTTTTTTTTTTTGGTATTTTTTAAGAAACTGAAGTCTTCATTTGATAGCAAAAGCAAGCTGTGCTCACAGATAAGAATGTTCTGTGTTATGCTATGAATACCTGTGCAAGTGGCTAGAGAGACTTTACACACCTATTATTCTCTTTCACAGGATCAAGAATAGAGGAGCTGTGGGTCCACAGACACTCTCCCAGGCTGTTAAAAGTAAGAATAGATGCTGACATATTAAACAGGTACTTTAAAAACTACAGCATTTAGGTTTAGTATGAGTTCCTAGAACCTGCTTTGCCAGTGTCTTCAGCAGAAAGGACAGCACAGTTCCACTTCTACTGGTATAATCTTCATGTGCAAACAGCTGCTTATCACATTATGAAAAAGTCTGTACACTGAGAATTTAAAAGGAGATGTCCAATAACAAGCTGAGCTTTTTTCCATGTAGGAGGATAGATGCATTGGGGTAGAGGAGTCTGAGCAGGGTGATAAAAAGGAGAAAAGAACCTACACCGAAAAAGGGAGGTAAAATGCGTTGTCAGATTTCATGATACACATCCTGAAGGCTGTGCTGTGATTCAATCCTAAAACATTTCTGCAGTGTCAAGTCAACAGCTGGAGGGCCTTTGTCTGGGTTTTGTTTGTTTTCAATAGATACAAGAAGGAAAATTTAAGATAGATGCTTAGTAGACTTTTAAGATTCCAAACCACACAAGTTAGGCAATAAGAATATAGAACAAAACTCTGGTTCTCACTGAACAGGAATAAACTACTATGGGAGACTTATCTAGGCAAGTCACCATCACTAGGCAGAGCTGCAGTACTATAAATTAACAACCCGATTTTTAAGTTTACATTTAGAAGAACTTCCAATTCTGAGGTGATGAGGTCAGTTGGAATTAATCAAAAACTGTGAATTGCTGCAGAGGAGAAGGGGGTTTTGTACCCCTTACCTAGTACCAAGGAAAGTATGGTCTCCCCAAACAGATATTCATAGATTAATGCTGTGAAATGAGTCTTATTTGCAAGGAGGAAAATCACTGTTAGAGCTCTTAGGGTCATTGTGAAAACCTCAGACACAAAACTCACAGTCAATTCTAAAGGAGCCACCAGTAGAAATTACAAACTCATTTTAAGTATCACACAGTGCATGGGTAAGTAGGACAGAAAAAAGGAGAAACAATAAATTATTACTCGTTGAAAATTATAGTGAGCAAAATGCACAAGTTGACCTCTTCTAAAAAGATACAAAGATGTTAAAACAATAATCCTGAGTTTATATACCACAGAATTCCAAGATTTTAAGAATCTATTTTTAAAACCCAAAACAAACAGCAACAACAACAAAAAGACACAAGCATTTAAAACTTTTCTGTGAATAGGAATATGTACTTCGTAAGAGTTTTTAGTTTTGTTATTTGACTTACTAACAAATGGAGAGTCCACAGCAGTTTTCATCCAGAAAGGATCTCCAGCAGCAGTCCAAGTTATCCTCATGAACATTTAACCACAAGGGGTTCTAAAAGTCCAGCTACAGTAGCTCAAAACAGCAACCAATTTGCTCTAATTGTGATCTTTTCCATCCTATTGCACACAGATACAACACAAATGCATGGCCTAAAGGCTTTTACTGCATCCTCCCCTTTCTGAGGGTTTTGACTGCCTCAGCTCAAGACTAATTGAGAAAGAACACAAAGCAATGCAGCTAAACATTAACAAAGTCCACTCCCCTTCCCTGGGATCTGCTTTTAAACTGAGGCTCTCAAGATTGGCTTCAGCTGTAGATAATACACTACATCTGTGTTGCAGACTTACCACACCCCAGCATTTCCCCATCCATCCATCCATCCATCCATCCATCCATCCATCCATCCATCCATCCATCCATCCGACTCTGCCCCTGACCCACAGGCTGGCTTGCCCTTGGATCTGTCTTATCACTGTAACTTTGCCCCCCACCCTAGAAACATGTCTGACTGTTCCCTCCCCCGATGCTGTCCCAGCCCAGGGGCTGCTTTTGTGGCTGAGCTCGGGGCCATCAGCACCCCTGGCCCGACCCAGCCCAGCCCAGATCCCCTCCCTTCACTGGGTGCTGGCTGGGGAGGGTGGGCACTGCACTGTTCCCGGGCTTGGCACAGCAGCCCATGATGTGAACCCTGGCGGGTCAAACTCTGAGCACTGTTCATCCCCAAACCATCTTCTGTCATATCAATGCTCTGAAACTGCACCTAAATTACTGCACCATACAAATTGAAAATAAGAATCTTGCAAAGATTTCAGATTTATTCCTTACAACAAGGAAAAGTCTAATGTCCCAAAACTTTAGTCCCTTAAGCCCCAGTGGATATATATCTGTCTCTTTCAGCAGCTGAACTGACAGGAAATCATTTTTCCACTTTGGCACAGAAAGAGTACCACTGTCATAAAACTGATAAACCGGGATTTCTTTTGTTTTATTTTATACTGAACTAAATTGCAGACCTAATAAAAGCCATGCAGATGTACTTAGCAGGATGACAGTGAATTAGTGCACCATTCTCCTACCTCCAGGAACTTCAGGGAATGCCACAAGCTTAAGCTGCAAGTTAAATGAGGACAGCGAATTCATCCTTGCCTACTCTAACTCACATGATGCATTTCTCCTTGTTCAGCCATTTAAGCTCGTGTACCTCCATTGCCTTCAATAGATTTCCTCCAGGATCACAGTGAAGTAAGGCACATCTAGGCTGTAGGATTGAATAGAAATGTCAACAAACGCAGTCATCGTAGCCAGTATATTATGAAAGAGTTCCCAAGGACAGTCTCCAAAAATGGGCTGCAATGGTTCATTTCATTGTGATGTAAACTAGAGGGCATTCAGCTTTCATTAGTGTTGAATTTGTCTGTCAGATTTAGAAAATTATTCAAAGAAAGATGACAAGCAATTGCTGAAAGACATTGCTTGTAACTCCTGAGGAACTGAGTGATGCTGATCTCACAATTTATCTGAAAGAAGAATTTGATCTGTAACTTTCATAGATAATAAGACTTATAAGAAAAGCATCACCAGCAGCTTTTATATTACAGCATTTGTTCCCATTAATTTGATTAAATAATTCATTATAGCACATCAAATAAAAATAGTATCCAAAAGTCCATATTTTAAAGCTTAAATACTTTTAAATAGACTTCCAATTTAATTCATAGCAAGAAACTGTGGGCAGATTTGACGTGCTAGTTAAAGGTAATTCCATACAGACAGCCTTTTTGTGCTAATATGCCATTTAAAACACATGCTCTGTAAGCTTCAGTAAGATTGGGTTTTGAAACAGAGCACAGGCACTTTGTTTTTCTTCCAATTAACCTTTCATGTAGGTATTTGGTTGCAAAGCTCAATATGTTAGAAGAGTTTTGTGTCTAGAACAGGATTAAATAAAAAGGCAGCAATGTATATTTATATATTTAGAAATCAATTTGGGTGAATTCTGTGTCAAATCAGTATTGTAGTGCTTTTGGGGCTAATAAGATCAATTCCAGGCAATCATGTCTTATGTTTCATCGTAGAATGAGTTGTTCTTCCGTGCTGAGTCTTTGCACAAAGTGTGAGAGATACTGACACAATCAATAGTCTGTTCCCTACAAAAAATAGTTCAAAGGCTCCATGTGAATAACATTATCCTATTTTCTCAAAATCCTTCCTAGCATCAATAGTATGGCTAGAGAAAGGGATTCCAGCTGATTTTTAACATTAAAAAAAAATAAAAATTATAAGGCCTCAGCAGACCAGCAGGAAGCAGAGAAATCATGCACTCTTTCCTGAAACTAATTTGATTAAAGTCAATAATCTCAGATAATTCAGGATAACTAAACTCTAACTTCTTAGCAATAATTCTTGAAGAGATCTTCACTTCTAAAAGACCAAGTAACATCTGTCATCACAGATAAAATGAGGAGGAAGAAAAACTGTTTCTTTCTGTTGGTGTTATTGTGGGTTTGAGGGGTTTTTGGGTATATAATATTTTATTTTGCTGTAGGTTTTTTTAATTATTGTTTTGCTATAGTTTTGAATTAGACATGTCGCAGAGCAACTTTTGATTCTGAAGTAAACAAATGCTTGCTCTTATGTCCCTGTATGTATCTGGACTTCTTTATGAATGTACATGGGCTGATATTCCAAGTTAAATAGGTCAATATCTAGCAAAAGTCTAAATGTATATGTTCCTTTTAATGAAAGTGATTTCCATGTTCATTACTAAAGCATGACATTATTTTTCCAGTGAAATTTTTTATTGATTTCATTAAAAGAAGGTCATAAAGAATCACCCAAGATTTCAAAGCTATTTAAAATATAATAGAGTTATTTAGGGGGAAAAAAAGGAGGAAAAAAGAAAGAAAAGAAGGAAATTTCTACCGATGCAAGACTTTACTTGAAATTCCTTTTTTCTCCTCCAAAATAAATTTTTCATGTTTTCAGTTCAACAGAAACATAAAATTAGACATATAAGTTAGTTTATAGACATAGAAATTAATTTTTATACGTACAACTTTTCAGTGCACATAGTGATGACTGTCAGTAACAAGTGGCAATTACGTCTACAGCTCAAACTATTCTAAGGACCATGTGATGGATACTGTATTTGGGAGTTTAATTTTGTGCATAGCTACAGATGCTCCTTCTGTATTATTTTATTTTTCTAAATAAACAGCAAGACAACACGGACAGAGATGATCAGGGGGAGAATATTTCAAAAACCAAATGGTTGAACAGGCTCACATCAAGATTCTTGTACCTACAGGGCCTTGAATGGGACATGAAGAGTTTCTTAGGAATGAAAGGGAATTGGGAACACTTTGCTGAAGCTTGAAAATCATTGATTTCCTCAAAGCAGGGATATTTTGGACAAGGGAAAACTGTATATAATCCATTATTACTCCAATTTTATCTTCCCTAATAGATGAATATTCTCTGTTCAAAAATGTTAAATAGTCAACTTAATTTTCTAGTAAAAATTTTTAAAAGTATTTAGCAAGCCTTTGATCACCAGTAATTTATTTTGCAGGGGACTGGAGACACAAGAAGACATATATTTCTCAAAGCTTTGACCAACTTAGGTATTAACAGGAGCTGTAAAATCACATTAAAAAACTCATTAACATTTAAGTAGCTCTTTCCAAACAAATTCCAAGGTCCCAGGATAGTTCCAAACCTAAAATAAGTTTCTCGATATGTGACATCATGGTTTAGCCTCAGCCAGCAAGAAAGCCCCACCCAGCTGCTCCATCATTCCTCCTTTATGGGATGGGGGAGAGGATCTGAAGAGTTAAAATGAGAAAACTTATGTGTTGTGATAAAGACAGCTACACAGGGAGAGCAAAATCCATGCATGCAGGCAGAGGAAAACAAGGAATTCATTTACCACTTGCCTTGGGCAGGCAGGTGTTTAGCAATTCCTGTCACTGGGAAGACAAATGCCATTGCTCTGAGCCTCTCCCCTGCTTTCCTCTTGTTCCCCCAGCGTTATGCCCCAAGCACAATGCCGTGTTGTCTGGGACATCCCTTGGGTCACTTGGGGTCACCTGTCCTGACTGTGTCCCCTCCCAATTCCTTGTGCCCCCCTGCCCACTCATTGGCGTGTGAGAGGCAGAAAAGGCTTTGGCTCTGTGTAAGAGCTCCCCAGTAACAAAAATATCCCCAAATTATCCATGCTGTTTCCATTACAAATCCAAAGCACAACCCCATACTCGCTACCGTGAAGAAAATGAACTCTATCCCAGCAAAACCAGCACAGATGATAAGTGCTAGAACTAACATGCAGTTAAAAAAAAAAAAAAACACCAAAACTCAACAAACAAAAAAAGACCAAACAGAGCTAACACTACTTTTCATATCCAAGCTACAAAAGCTGTGTCACTTCACTTTCAAAAACAAAATTACACAAGACAGCTTGAGCCAATCTAACACCTTGTCACTGCTCCCTACTGCATGCTGTCTCTGTTTACCTTGCTTTAGCTGTAACATATATCAGGCCTCTCCATGAGACAATTTCAGATGGTTTTCTGCTGGGTTAGTGCAATCAGTCTTTTGAGAGATGATCTTAGGTAGAGCCTAAAAAGGAGCAGAATGACACCATGTGAGGGAGAGAGGAGGAGCTGCTCCTGCAGCCACAGAAGAGGAAACCTCCTCGTCCAGCAGTGGTCGTTTGTGGGACTGACTCAGGGTCTCAAATAATTCCAACTGGAGAGGAATCCTGTTATAATGGTTTGGACAACTTTAGTGCTTAGGATTTACAAGCTTGAGAGAGACCTAAATAGATAGAATGTTGATATAAATAGTGATGTAATGATATAGATATAATAGATATAATATTCATTCTAAATTACATAGAATTTATCATTTTACTAGTTGGTCATAGTGTACAGAATGACTGTCAGGTTTTGTTGTCAAAATTTCAAGAACCCTTGAAGACTTCTGTTGGTTAGAATTAATATGGCACTGCTGATCCCAGAAGTATGGCATGTCTATGATCTCAGAAGTGTGAAAAGTTAATTGTTATGAGCGTAGCAGAAATTCTGCTGCCTCTTCCATCTCCAGCTCTCCAAAGGCAAGAGGCTCCTCTGTTTTGTAAACATCAGAGCATCTCAGGTGCACAAACATTCTTGCAATGCCACAATGTACAACCTCTGTTATCTTCCTACAGTTCTATACAGAGACTCAGGAATGGAGAAGTCACGGGAGAAATTAAATAAAATAAAAAAAAATATTGATGAAAGGAGTATCTATCTGTGTGTATATTTATGTCTAGATATGTCTTTAATTGCTAAATTACCAACATTATTTTTTAAGATTATCTATATTTTTTGTAAATGTAAAGGAGAATAATTTATAAGATTTTATGTAAATGTTGTATTTATTATTAGTGAAATCAGAGTGTTCATAAAGTTCTGTTGGTACAGGGAAGGTGACCTCACTAAATTTATATGACATTATTTAAAAGCTCTTAAAAGATACATGGTGGATTTCAGAGTTTAGCTTCAGAATTTTAAAATGTTCTTACAGTATAGAAAAGCTGCAACAAGAAAAGATAGAAGATTATACCGAAATGGATTTCACTGAGGAGATTAAATCACAGGTTCCCATATTAATTTATTTACCTCATATCAGCACAGCTGAGGGTATACTTCTTTAGATTATGTCAGATCATGCAAATCTCAAGAGCAAGGCCTCGCTCATAGACCAGAGGACTGCTCTTTTCAAAAATGCAAAATTAAGTAATGCAAATATATCTGTGCACAGAGTGGGATAAAGAAGGCCAGTAACCCATGATGATGGAAAAATTAATTGTAACTGCATTTTTTCACTTTCTCAGTGGCTCCCTATTAAGATATTTGCATACTGAAAGGAAAGTAATGGGAATAAAGGTGGACACTGAAAGACAGTCAGATTCTTTAATATATCCTTGTTTTCTGAATCTCATTTTTATTGGCATACATACACGACATTCTAAAAAGAAAAAACAATAGCCCGAATACTTGATTTATAGAAAAAATTCTCATTTTCTCTATGTATAATGGTCTTGACCCCATATAAATCCAAATAACATCCCCTGGAGTATAGTGCAGAAATATTTGAGAGGGAAGGTCACCTTTCATATGCAACTCTTGGAGATACACCTAAAAAGAGGCATGAAGAAATCCACTGCTTAATCAACCATTTTGCTTCACAGGAACAATCATATCTGAAAATCACCATGTCTATTTCAATCATCAGGTGGATGTAGGAGCTGCCAAAGGCAGAGTTGGTCCTCTTTCCCTCCATGGAACTCCATAAGGTGCAGAGCAGTTTCCTGGCACAAACCTCCAGAACATTCTGACACAGACATGTTTGTAAAAATGAAGCTAACCCCACTCCCCAGCTGGGTAAAACAATTTCAGCATTTTCAGAATTCTACGAAGGCTTATTTTCTCGTTTAAAGCTGTAAATAGTTAAGTACACATGCATCTTGGCAAGTGGAGGCTTTTGCATTTTTTTAACACCTGCAAAAAGAAAGAGAAGAATGACAAACTAAAGTATGTGTGGGTTGATCACATGTTAGAGGAATGGTTTTACATCCGCTATATGATTTTTAAGAAATGAATTCATTTTGATTTAAAGTGATAAACACTCCTTTCAAAGGAAACTTCGGCAGAAAATATCATTTAGATTTCTATGTTCTAAAGTTATTTTACTCTGAACTATTTCTCTGCAAAGTTACTGCAAACAGAATTTTACAGTAACCTAAACTAAAATATTTATTATATGCAACTGATAGTTTGTGACCTATTTCTATATAGGTCTGCACTTTGCTCACCTATCACCGTAAGATATATCAAGAATTTTTTCCTTTTATCTTTCACTGGACAGGCCCTAAACCAGAAGGCACTTTTATAAATCAGAATGATCAAGAAATGTGTTTGAAGTTCAACATTTTTAGCATCTCTGACATAGTTTGTCTATATTAATATTAAAATGAAACAATCTTAGTGAACTACAGTTCAATTTATGGAATAATTTAACACCATAAATATTTTAGTAAACACATTATTAGCTCCCATATGTAGCTTATCTACTTGTGTGATCAAATTAATTCTAATGCTCTGGAAAAAATCTGTATCCTTCTGAACTGAATGATTGGTCCTGCTTAATGATATATTCTATGTTATAAAATTATAATCACCTTATTTTTTCCCTTAAAAACAAGGTAAGAATTCACCGCCGATGTGTAATTGCTTTGCTGTGTCAGTAACCTAAATCTGAAACATAAATTGTTCCAGATGTTTAGCCCACAAGTTGCTCTAAATCCAGAGCACAGGATATTAAATATTCAGATGGAAAGTTTCTGATGTCCTAGACTGGGAGTGAAGAGATTCAAGTTTTGCCTGTTTCTATGTCACTTACAGATGCATTTCTGATTTCTTATGTTGCTGGCCTGACATGTCCTTTATATGTATGTGATAAGAGTCATGCTAGCTCATCAGGAAGGAACCCTGATGTCATTTATAATTTTCGATTCCAAAATGGGTTCCATATCTGGGTGTTACATGAGCAACCCAGATATGGAAAAAAAAAAACCAAACAAACACCCAAACATTCCAAAAAAAGATACTGCAAATCTAAATCAAAATGTGATATCTGTTCAGAAATCACTTTTATTTGACATTGTAGTATTTACCTTTCTTCCATAACCCAGCAGGCAATGAATAATTAAAAAGATAAAAAAATCAGTACGTTCTTCTAAGTGAAGCATTAGCTCATTACCCTTTTTTTAACTTAATTTTTTTTACCATCACCTGCTCCTTTCTTTCACTAAGTTCAGTCTCCTGAAAGTGATGTTTCTTTCATTTACTAATCTGACATATGAATAAATAGATGGATGCTCCAAAGAAGGATCATGAATTCCAGAACACAACAGCAGGGTAAAAACTCCTAAGTGTCTGTCCTGCTTAATGTCCTTGGCAATAAAAAGGACAAATTACAAACCAGAAAATTTTGATATGGGATTTGTTGTTTTTTGCACAATGCTTTTGGTTTCACTTGTGTTCCCCCTCCTTCCCTAAAGAAATCCTCAACTATTTAACCTTTAGTTACAGACTGCCTGCAGAGTCATAGGAGCAGAGAATGGTTTGGGTTGGAAAGAACTTTGAAGATGATCCAGTCCCAACCCCCTGCCATGGGCAGAGAAGCCTTCCACTAGACCGGGTTTCTCAGAGCTCAATCCAACCTGGCCTTCAGCTCTTCCAGCGATGGGGCAGCCACAGCTTCCCTGGACAACCTGTGCTGGTGCCTCGCCGCCCTCACAGTAAACACTTTTTTCCTAATATCTAATCAAAATCTACTGTCTTTCTGTTCAAAGCCATTCCCCCCTTCTCCTATCACTACAGGACCCTATAAAAAGTCCCTCCTCAGCTCCCTTTTAAGCCCACTTCAGACACTGGAATGCTGTCATAAGATCTCCCCACAGCCTTCTCTTCCCCAGGATGAGCAGCCCCAGGTCTCTCAGCCTTTCCTCACAAGAGAGGTGCTCCAGACCTCTGATCATCTCTGTGGCTTCCTCTGGACTCCAACAGCTCCACATCCTTCCTGTGCCAAGGACCTCAGAGCCGGATGCAGTACTCCAGCTGGGCTACTCATGAGAGCAGAGTAGAGGGACAAGGAACCACTGGTCACGCTTCTTTCAATGCCATTATAAAGCCTGTTCAGAAGTGGAAAACCTTCAGCAGTGACAACTTTCAGAAATACATCATGTTCAGATGAAATCTCAAGGGCAGAAGTGAAAGAGGCAGTTGCAGTTCTACCTTCAATCATCATGGAAGATTGTCCTCACCTAATTTATAGTCATTCCAAACCTCCCTTGACTTATTACCTTTGTGGGGTTTTTCTCAGGGGCTGCCTAAGAAAGGTCAATTTCTGCGTCTGACAACCAGCTGTTCAGCAACAGAGAACAAATGAGATGGTCTTAGCTGGCTCTTGAATGAGTTACCCTGGAAGTAAACCAGAAGGGAAGAATAATGGCTGTAACTGGTGTGCATAAACCACTTCTGCCCATCCATCCTGAGTGGTGGAAAAGGAGGGAGGAAAACTCTGTCCCTCCTGCAAGATTCAGTGGTTCCCCCACTTCCTTTGCCCAGCTGAGGAGCATCTCAGTGAGGCCAGGGCCACGTTGCAGAGGGCAAGGGGAATAATGAAGCTGCCCACCTCTCCTTCACAGGCCTGATAGTGAACTTAAGCCTAGACCACCCCGAGGTACCTCGGGAAGGCTGTGTGTTACATCCATTGCATTGGCCTCCCTCAGAACGGATTTTAGCAAGAAACACTGCAGCCACTGCTGCACTCTCTCCTTGGAAGTATTCATCCTGGATCTGTGGTAGTGAGAGGTTTTCCATAAGCTCTAACAATAGTTTTTCTTAGGTACAGCAGCTGATGGCTCACCTAACCAATTCCCTGTCAAACACAGCTCTGTGAATGAGATCTTACTTCAAAAGTCACAAGGAAATTTCTCTCTTGGCTTTAGAGTTTCTCTGACAGTGAAGGTCTTTCTCTGCGTGGTATCTGCAGCACTTGTTACACAAACAGAAAGTCACTGATTGATAAGACTTGACTTAATAATTGTGCAAAGGGACCAATTATAATAAATTATTAGGATGAACCTCTGTCCCTGTAGATGTTGAGACTAGAATCACAGGAAGTCAAATATTATGACAACTATTCTTTTGGGCTTGGATAGGAGCTTGGAAGTTATTGAAATAAAATATGAGTGGCTAGACATGCATATAATATAATTAAATGTATTAAAATAATGCAGAAGTTCCCAAAATATGACTCATACTTCCGAGCTACCAACAAAGGAAAAAAACTGCTGCTGCTGGAAGGAGGAGTTGACAAAGAGTCACTACACAAAAGCAACCCAAATAAACAGATAAACTTCTCAAACAAGAAAGCATGCAGCTGGATTCCTCTATCAGTTCATGACTAAATAGTATAATAGGCATGAGAAATGTGAAACAGAATTCTTTGGCTTGTACTTCAAAATATTAGAGAGGATTTCAAATACTGAAGAGATGTTGCTGAGATGAAAGAAGCCTGTGGTCTGTATTATCATAATGCATCAAATAAAAAAGTTATAGGTAATTATATGTCATAATTAAAGTCAAAACCAATCCTGCAGCTCACCTGACACCTTGTAATTGGCTAAAATTTCACTAATATAAACTGATTTCTCTACACGTAAATCTTAAGTGTGTGGAATCACAAACCAGTGTGTTCCCAGCAGGCATGTTCAGTCTGTAACACCAAGACCGCCTAATGTCAAGCAATATACAAAACATTACCCACAGGACAGTGCTATTTTGATGCAGTGTGTACATTCATGCATTTTTTAAATAATGAAATAATTTTAGTACATAGACTTTGCCAATGCTTGTGTTTCAATGGCTCAATATGCAATTTTCTTCCTTTGTGGCTGCATTACTTCTACTTAGATGACCCTTCATGGGTACACCATTCCAAAAAGCAGAGATTTCTCTGCAGAGCTCTGTGATGGACAACAAAAAATACACTATCTCTAGGGTGAAATAGAAAATGAAAGCTGGAAAGATGCAAATATAGTCAGAATGTGGCATAAATTTATTGGACCTAGCCATGTTATTCCTGTCAACAATTTGGACATACATTCCAATGGCATAAATGGTCCCGTAACAGCATCTGGTTTTAACCTGTTTTGCTCAATAGGCACATAAATGCCTTTCTGAATTGGAAACTTTGAATTTTTTGCTATTATCTTTTCTCAAATGCAAATAGTTCTGAGTAACAGGCTGCATTCTGAAAATAAAATTTGTTTAGTACCTTGTAAAAGTTCTCTATAAAATGCAAAGGAAGAGTCTGATTAATCTTAAGGGAATTTATGAATATTTTCTTAAGTATTTTTCTTTCTCATTGCTAACTGTGAGCTTTAGTGACCATAAACCATTCATCAAAAAGAAAGACCTTAAGGTTTCATATACCCAGTTTTACTCTGACTTACAATTTTATCAAAATTGAATTTGAGGATTTCTGAAGAAACTGCGTGGACAAATATAGCACAATCTTTTATTAGAAAATGATAATGGATATAGTATAATCTTATCTCATTTATCTTGACATTCTTGTACCTTTTTTCTGTTCCCATGTATGTGACAATTACCTTTTGTTACTGCTGTTGCTGTGAGTAAGACAAGAGAGGTCACTGCTGATGGTGTAAGCTGAGAGTTGGCCTGAGCTTCCCTTCTTGAGGAGACACTATCATCTGTCCTTTTCAGAAAAAAAAAGGAAATGCTGACATTCTGTAAACAAAATCCACTGACTAAGCTGACAGCCCCTACAGTGTTCTGTATTCAAAGATGCTTAAAAGCTATTATCTGATGAACATTTGTGAAAAAATAAATATTATGGTATGTAGCATTATTTTACTGTTTTAGAGAGGATGTTTGCATACGGTGGAGACAGGGAGGTTTGTACACAATGTGAAGCTGACATGTTGGCATCACTGAAAAGATAGGGACTAGTCACTTTTGAAAGGTCATTCTTCAAAGGAAATTATTTTTCTCTGTTATCTTGCACACAATTGTTTAGTTTTCAAACTTTCCAAAGGCATTCAGATTTCAGTATAATCACAATAGTGCATTCCATTAACTATGAAAAAGATTAAGAATGACCTTTCATCAGGCAAAAGACACAGCACAACTGGCAGCTTTATGTATTTATTTTCAATTAGATATAAAAATGCAGCAATGTTCCAATTTTCAGCTACATTCTTGAAAAAAGGCAGGCATTTCAGACTATGCAGGTACCAAGGAAGTGTGAACACTAAATGAAAAACAAATGTATATGAAAAAGTGAGGAATATTTAAAGAAAGAAATGAAAACTGGTTGTGGCAGAAGTGGGAAGATAGAGTGTATTTAAACAAACAAACAAAGCAAGAAAGTAAACGTCAGTTTATGGTCATTGCCTACAGAACTTGCCCTTTTTCATCAAGATGTTTTCTTGTTTATACCTTTTTTAGGTACTTGTAGCATTCAAGTAGGAAAAGCCAAGTCTGACCAGCAAACACCTTTTATTCATGCTCTGTCAGAACAGGCTTGATTAGTCATGTTATCTTCACAAAGTTTATCAGCTGCTCCTAAGCTACAGATTTGGAGAGGCATAGGCTGAGGGTTCCCGGCACCTTGGTCTGGACGACCTCTTCTTTTCCCTCAGGGTCTCTTTCCAGTAGATACCTGTCTGGGAGAGGATAGGCACAGAGTGGGGAAATAGAGGAAATGGTGTACACTTAACTCTTGTCACACAGGTCACAGCTTCCAATTTCAGGTTGTATCTGCAGAGCTATAGCTGCTCCCAGTCTGCTCCAAAACCTTTCAGATAACCCTGGGTACTCAGACAATTAGCTGTGGTGGCATGAAGTTCATTTTTGGCAATAATCAATTGATCTTTTCTCTATAAGCAGCTATCACTGCAGCTAAGCCATGCTGTGATATCCTGCTGAAATCCTTCTGGGTCCCATCAGATTCATCTCATCCAGCATGCAGTCTTCTCTCCAATTCTCAGCTTCTTCTTCCTTATAAAAGAGTTCAGCCATAGACAGACTAGGGAGATTCCTTGCTGAAAATAACTTGGGTTAGTTTGTAGCTCCAAGCTCTTCTGGAAGAGACACTACACCCATTCAAAGAAGAGAACCTTATTATTAAATAAATCTCAGTGAAGCAGTGGTCAAATTGAATCTTGAGGCACAAACATTCATGTACTATGACCTGCACAGCAGGAGTGACCCTAAACCTACTGAACTGGTTTGATTAATACCCCCTGAAGACCATCAAAGGCCACTGCAAGGGGCTCTGCTCGTTGTCTTTGTGTTCATGCAAAGAGTGATGAGAACATTCTGTGACCTGGGGAGCAAGTGCCAACTGGGTAGGACTTGTCACAGTTTCCTGGGTTAATCTTGCAACAGTTTTAGATGTTCCTTGTGATAGAAGCATTCATCTGAAGTCATCATTCTTTATCAAATTCCAAGAAATCAACTGTGATATATTGTGAGTATTTTGCATTATTACTATCATAATACCAGTTTGGGCAGAATTATAGGATTACAGCTGTATCAAAAAGCAGGAAAGACTCATCTCAGCTTGAGGGATTTGTTTTATAATAACTTCCTTTCTTTTCTGACAGATATCCAACAGAGAGGAATTCAAGTACTTTTTAAAGGCTCTCTGTCAAAAATAAACTGATAAAAGCAATACTGAATTAGTCCATTTCCTGAATGACCTAACTTTATTTTTTATTTTGTCAACTCTGCCTATTTGTAGAGCACTGAAAAGCTGTTCTGACACTGTGGTGGAGTTAGTATTGTTAGACAAATGCAAAAATATGTGATTTTCTTTGCAAGAACATCCTATCTCTAAGGACTGGAATTCAAGCTGTTGTATGTAAGATGAAATTCTGAATGTAATATGGTCACTGGAGTATTACCCCAATGTCAATATCCTCATTATGTTATCATCCAGCACTAACATAAATTAATTATGATTTATCAGAAAAAGGCACGGGTATCCAATTCCTATATCAGAATTTGGAAAGTTTGGTTTTGCATATAACGATAGTGCACAATTTCAGAACTCATATTTTAAGAGCTTCTAGATAAACAAATTAAGTCAGTAGAAAAGAATGCCTCAAAAAGAACACAAAAATCAAGCAAAAATTCCCAGTGTCACCATCCCAGCAGTAGCCAGACACGTCCATGTAAAACAAATAGCTGAAACACACACTGGCTTTCAGTCTGGCTTTTCACAATTTGAACATAAGAGCTTTGCTTCAAGCAAACCAAGCAGGTTTTCATTCAAGGCTTTTTCTTTTTTTTTTTTCTTTTTAATTTAGTTAACATATTTGGTGGAGAAAGAGGGGAAAAATTGCTTGAAATTTGCAGGTTGAAATGAGTCACAGTGTTTGCAGTAGCCTTATAGGAGGTTTTGTGTTTGCTCCCAAAAGGAGTCAGAGTGGATTCATGTAGGGTCCTGGCAGAGTGTGTTCCCTGGCAACTTCCCTTTGACTACAAAATAAATAAAGGAAAAAAAAATTCAGTAAAAGCCTTGACACTTTTAAATTTCAAATCACTTTTTAACTAAATTTCCTTTGTTGGATTAGTCTGCTTTCCACCTCTGCATATGTCATCATTAGGTGTACTCCTTGTCAGGATAAAACAGTTTATTCAATCATTTTTAGAAGATCTGTAGAAAAGTTTTTTGGTTAAAGCTACAGGTAATAATGAATGGATTCTGACGTCCCCTAGAGACAAATTCCTTGCCTTGTGCCAGACCTTTTGTTGTAGCAGTTTGATATTTCCTCCAGCAGCACAAAGCTGGCAGGGCCGGATGGCTCCCTGCCCGGGACTGCGCACTTTGGGGCACAGCAGCCAGGGCAGCACAAAGCTCTGCTCTGCCCAGCCAGCCTTGGTGGGGTGTGAACACTCTCCAGGGGGGGTCTCAGTGGCCTGGGAGTGTCAATAATAATAATAACAGTAATAATAATAGGTATTATTTATTACTTATAGCTATTAATAATTAAAGCTATTTATTAATTATATATTATTTATACCTATTGTTGATAATAATAATAATAGATATTATTTCATATATTCTATATGAAAATGCAGTGGAAATGAAGGTGTTACAGCCAGCTTCTTGCACCCCCACTGATTGGCTCTTCCCAGACAAGAAATTATCTCATGACACAGTTTGCAGTGTTCAAACATTTTTATGCTTATTTGTAAGAGTGTAGCATAAAATGCTTTTGCAGCACGGTCTAATCTTGTGTGTATGTGTTAAGGTACAAAGACTTCTGCCCAGACATTCAGCTGCTCTCTCTCCTTCTTGTCTTCCTTTCTTTCTTTGTCAAGTTGAACTGGAATTTGATATTTCTTTAGGAATCCAAGTCCCCAATCAAGATTTTGAAAATATGGCTTATTCCTATCATAGCATCAAAATTACTATTGTTTTTTATCCTTGAAATACACTTTTTCCATATTACTAATGGTAGGACTCTTAGATAATTCCATACTGTGCTCCATCATAATGATTCTGGTGGTATTACAATTTTTACTTGAGTAATATTTTCATTTATATTTATGCAATATTACCATTTCTACTCATACAAAATTTCCAAACATTCTGAAATCTTTTCCTCTTCTACTCATGGTTTCTTTCTCATTAAAAAAGGATTGAAGTGCCAAATTTCCCTCAAAATGCTTATTCTACTGGTCTTTTATTCAGAGATCAAATAATTATGTTCTACACACTCACACACACAAGGGATTTAATTACTCACTCCCTTGCAGGTAGTTTAAATATTTGTGCAAAATCAGTGATACATATGAATGAGTAGAATTGGCGTACACTGCTTTTAATACAAATAGATGCACACATACACACATAAAAAAAAAAAACCAGGATCAAACCCACAACACTTACAAAAAGTGCAGGAAGATATTACCAAGGATACAGCCACCTTATCTAAAGTGATATTAAAGGACTCATCAGAATTAGCCAACAAATACATTTATAACAGTAATCCTAGTCTAGACAAGGTCTTATAATTTAAAAGAAGATTTTCAGAATCATCTAAGAGCTATTAGTCCTCTAGGTCTCAAGATGGGATCCCAGATGCCTCATTTTCAGGTAAGAGCAAAACATAACAAAAGAGTTTAAAGAGGTCAGTTACAGAACAGACAAAGTGGATAATATACTTTTAGCTTCATATGCTAAACTCAAAAACACAAAAAACCACCCAAACCCAAGCCAAAACCTGAAAGATTTAAATATAATTAGAAAATTGGATTTTTAGAAAATCCTTGATACATGTAAAATCTTTTACGTGTATTGAAGACATTAGTAAACAAAAACCCCAAAAATTCTTATAGGAGATTTAGTTTCCTAAAATATATTAAAGAAAAAATCCACCTGTATAAATCAAATTAAGAGTAAAGAAATGAAAGACAATTTTTTTTCCTGTAAATAATTTGCCAGTGCCTGACAACTTTCCTATTGATTTTTATTTTAGAAACTGCTTAGTTCCCCTCTAGCAGTCACAGGTAGAGATATCCTTTTCTCAGGATGTTTCCTAGATGCTTTTTGCTTCTAAACTATCTTTTAAAAAGGCAAATATATCAAGGAAAGCAATTCCTATAGGCTGATGTCCGCAGTTAAAAGAAAATCTACATTTTTGCTAAAGTAAATGACACCATCAGAGACTTCTGTTTCTGGCAAGACCAGGAGAGACAAAAATTGCTTTATTTAAAAAGAGACTACTCACATTAGATGGACATAGAAGATGATTCAATCTTCCCTCTACAAATGCTTCCCCAGACACACTCGATTTAAATCTTACAGAGGATGAAAGAGTTATTGTAAGTTATATTAACCATGAGGTTTTCTTCAACACCTGAGCTAAAATACTTCAGTACGAAGCACTGATGGGTTTCAGAAAATCTGGTAATTTTAATACAGACTGAGACAACAAGTGCTATGGGTAAGGGTGGGTACAAACAATGTGTAGGAAGAAGGAACCAAGGCAGAGTGTGGTCACGGTTTGCATCTCATCTTTTTGCTGCTCTCATGAAAAATGAGCATACTAGACCATTTTTTTTTCTGTCAGAAGTTTCTTGCTGCCACCTTGCTTTATAAAAGTACATTTATTTAGTCAGGCAGCTGACCTCAGGAGAAAGAGAAAAGGCTGGTATAAATCCAAGTGTGAGGCAAATATTCTTTCTCCTGTATTCCATCGAATGTTTTTAATGAAATATTAAGTGGATGAACTTACTCTCAAATTATATTTTTGATAACACAATAATGTCATCCTGGTGCCCTTCACATTCCATCAGTTTATGCTGTGTTGAATAGTAAAACATTAGGCATAGGTCATTTATTTCAACAATCATCATCTGTGTAACAGTTGAAGAGAATGTTGCTTCTCTAACAATAGCAACAGGATAACACATCCCCCTTCCCTTTCATTTGGCTACTGAATTGTTGCTCTGCACTAAAAAGATTAAGCATTGCATAATAATTGCAATATCGAGATAAATGTGACTAAGGCAAAGCACATTAAGGCCGTTTCAAGGCACACTTTCTCATTTAATCTTTGTGCAGAGAATCAGAAGCTCGGCTCTTGTAACATAGACAAAACTAGGAAAGTTTCTGGTACACGTAATAGAAAAATTTGCATTATTACGTGTTAATTCTGGACATGCAAGCAGCCTAAAAATGATATTTGAAAAAAAAAAGTATTAATAAAAGCAATTTCTTTATCTCTTTGGGCACCATGTATAATTTTAATATAGTACCTGATTTGATAGAATTGAAGTATTTATTGCAAACTTTTTGATCAGTGATCAGTCCCTAGAGATAAGCTCTGACAAAGTCAGATTCTTAGATATTTCCCAACTTTTAGATCCTAAATAACCTGTTTCACAAAACACTTTCCAGTGGCTATACTTTCTCAAAAAAGCGGGCATTTGAATTTTAATTAAATTCTTATTTGGGCAAAAATTACTCCTGCGTCTCAGATTTTCAGTAGGGTCAATATAGTGGATATATCATTGATATATTATTGCATTTCCTTTCCAACACTTTTTTACCTAAAAAATCCAAATTTTCTCATGTTGGCCCAATAGCTACCTGATGCATTGTTGAAAAAATTGATTGTGGTGTTTTTCTGATAAAAAACCCCACTTTTTTCTTGAAATCACATTATGCAAATAGAAAACCAAATGTGAGGAACTTGTTGAATCAGAATTTTTACAATTGGATAGAAGTTTGTTTCAAATTTTCTTTAATTAAAATGACTGTAATCTTAGCCTACTTAATGCAGTGCATGCTTTAAACAAAAGTATAAACCACAAATTTGGTAAAAATTGTCAAATGAACAATATTAACAAAATTAATGAGAGAATACTAGCAAGATGACAACCTTGTAAAAAATCAAAATTGGTGTAATTCTGAACTTTTTTTAAAATTATTTATTCAAAATTCCAGATTAAAATTTTAAAAATCGACTACTTGTGGTTCATACCAGAGGAGGAATAGCACATATGGGAATGCTGGTCTTTTTTTACTTGTTAAAATTTTTATTTATTACACTCCTTCATCTTGTTTTTTGGCTGCCTTTTTTTTTTTCCTGTGAAGAGGGAGAATTCTTCAAGAGTTGGGGAACTTCATTAATGTAAAAATACAAATTTGGCACGACTGTGGAACTGTGATGAAATTCAGTAGAGACCAAAACTTTTTGTTAGCTAGGAACTTTGAATGTTTGATATTGTTGCTAGGTCTTTGAAAAACTTATTTCTATAAAATAGAAAATCCCTCTTTCTGTAAATTTTAAAGGCAATGGTGCTGAATATTCTCACTTAAAAGATTTGTCAGTTGCTTCAAACATAGCCATGAGCTTTTTGCTTTCAATACCTCTGCAATACCAAAACCTTCCACAGTCAGTGCTACATAATTCATTTCCATGTATGTGAGTTCTGAAGAAAAAAATTCTGATAGCAAACATGCTATGTCACCTATAGGAATTTTGAGGGTTTCTGGGAGGTTGTGGTGTGGAGGGCTCCAGAGTCAGAGGACAAAGACAGCATCTGATGTGAGACTGTGGTCAGGAGCCCAACACCAGCACTGGTACCCAGGAAGGATTGGCCTTCAAAAGGAGTCAGGGCAGTTTGTTACAATGCAGGAGACAACAGCACTGAAGGACTAAAATGAGGGCCAGGACCCACAGGAAGACACAGTGGGTAGAAGGACAGGAGTGTACGAGCACTTTTTTCTCTGATCTGGCCAATTTTAAATCTGAAGGGTAGGCATCTTACTTTTTTATTATAGGAGCAGCTGACTTCTTGATTTTGAAAGTTCTTTGATCTTCCTTGAGGATCCAGGGCATCTAGTTCTGTTCATCTTGAAACAGGGACAAATCTCCCATCTCACCAGGCTGCATTTTTGACAGGTTTTGGAAGTTTCTTCTTATAATATTTTAGCCTTACTTTCCATTTTGTCAAAGAGGCTATCTCCTTCATAATATAAATCCAGGAAGGAAAATACTCTTAAGCTGTTTGCCAAGACTTTCAGAAAACTGTTCTAATGGTGCAAGATGGCTCAGAGATACTCTTCTGTTAATTATGAACTGTACAATCTTTGGGGAGGTGGGAGGAAGGAAGATAATAATATTAAACTATATCCACCTATGAAATTTAAATACAAATGCAGAATTTGGGCTAGACCTTTATTTGGTGTAGTCAGTATAATTCTTCTGACTTCCCTCAGATCCATCCAGCATGTACAAGTTGATTAGCTTGTTCATTCGTTTTCTTATCCATGATAACATCTGCCAAAGACAGACTCCAACCACAGCCTCCATGCATTCCATGCTGGATTATTCCCTATTCTCCAAGACTGGCCATGTAAACCTCTAAGCTTGTATATCCATCAGTTTTGATGAGAAGTCACACAGGCACAGGGGTCCATGTGCCCAAATGTCTTTCTGGAGCTGGAAGAGACTGGATGTTTATTCTTTTCAAAGTCGATACTTATCAAACTCTACAGATTGAGACTATTTTGTTTTTCAGAGCAGCCCTTGTCACATTCATCTAAGTAACTGACTACTTCTTCACTCTTTCATTCATCTTTTTCTGTTTTCCAGACTTTTCATTCCATTGTAGCAGTTGCAGTGGATCAGAGCCATATGGCTCTGACTTTTAACTGCTGCAGCAAGCTGCTCTACCACCTGGCAAAGGGGTGATACAGACTCTGCTCCTTATTTCCAGAAATTCCATGTCTCCTTTCACAGTGACTAGGCTTTTCACAAAGCAGTGAAAGGAAAGAATTAATCTAAACCCACTTAACAGAAAATATAGAATTTTTTATATTGATATTTATTTAAAATGTGTATCTTGGTAGACTGCAATACAGGATTTAATTTCTTTTTAACATCTTAACAGTGCAAAAGTCAAGGATAAATGAAATGATGTCCAGAATGTGCCTTGTAGATTTCTCAAGTAATCTTGCATCTAAAAGCAGATGCGGTATTTGATCTTCAAATACCACGTTTCAAGAGATCAATGGCAACATCTTTAAAGAAAAAAAAAATCCCTCTTCATTTTTTTTTATATTTCTAAGACAGTATAATAGAACCAATGTTTATCCCTTCACCATAGCTCCCTTTCCATAACACATGCAAAGGTTTTCCCATGTGGTCTATCTCAAAATATTCAGTAATGTTTACACGTTTTTCCCTTTAAAACTTCTAAGTGAAATCCACGTGTCATTAGCATTTGTACTGTAACTGAGGCGCAGCTTGAAGATCCACAAGAAAAAAGAAACACTCAAAAAAACACCAGAAGAGTATTTAAAAAAAATAGAAATTAAATATAGACTCAGTGCCCTTACTTGAGGGTGCACTTTGCTGCACATGGAATAGAGGTAAGCTTCACAAACAGCTTAAAATATATCAAGTTTGTCTACATGTATTGTGTTGCCAAAGCTTCACATTCGTCAACACCAGCATTTTGTGGAATTGCATTTTCACCCTTGGAAAATCTGGCTGATTCTAGATTTTATATTATGCAGACTCCTTGGGGTTTATTTTGTTTGCAATTCATTGGTCACAACCTAAAGTAACTGTGTAACAACCCTACTGATTGAAATGCATGCCACATGATGACGAACTATTTGTTTGTTCTCAAAGATTTAACAAAACTGTCATTTCTTGCAAGTAAGAGAATACTTGGTGAGGACACCTTCAAGGAGTCGGGGTTGAAGGTGAGCGTGGAAGGGTTCAATAAGATACTTCCTCACACTAGACCATAAACTACTGACTGCATATGTTTTATAACAAGCCATTTGGGGAAAGAAAAAAAAAAAAAGAAAGATGAAACATGGAAAGACAGAAAAAGCACTATGGAACAGAAGGAGTGTGAGGATAAATAAGGAAGGCAGGAAGGAAAGACTACAGTTTCAAGAAATGGAGAGTATTGGCTCACATGTCAGCAAGGGAACTGTTTATATTCTAGAGTCCTGGTGAAGGAACAGAATATGGACTCTGGTATGAGCACTTTCATATAATCACACAAAAATGACATTACAGTGACTTCTAACATCTCCATGAAACTGGAAGTGCCTAAAAGAAAACCTCATAAGATTGGTGGGGGAATGCAGGGAAAGTTAGACTTCTAATAAAATGAGGAGCCCTGATGATTCTGATTAACAACCCATCTTTCATTACTGCCTTGTCATGCGCTACTAAAGACCCTTTGAAATTTCAGCTCACTTGGTTCCTGCCAAGTTATAGCATGTTTTAAAGTGAACTTTGGCTTCAGTGAAGCCAAACGGAGAAATGTAGAACACTCTCTAAGGTAGAGGGGAGTTACATTACATGCAACTGCCCAGGGAAATTGATCAGCTCCTCACAATGTGCTGTCAAAGGACACAAGAACAACTCAGGTTCCTTTAATCCTCTGGAATTCAAGCTAAAATCTGGTAGCTTTGTGACACCAAATAGAAATAATTCAGTAGCACTTAGGAAGTGGATACTTTTATCTATTGTTCTGACATCTTCTGGTCATAAGTAGCCTTGACTTCCAGTCCTTGCTGATTTGAAGGGGTTAGATACTGTCCATCTCTACTGTGACAGAGAACAAGCTTTTTAGAACTTGGTTTTAGTCTTCAGCATTTCAAAACGCCTATTTTAATGATGTCCAATGGAATGGACTAAGCAATTAAAAGTTTTTGCTGAAAATCCGGCTATTAAGTTATTAACACATGGAATTCACAAGGAACAGTGTTATAAATTACCCTGTCCAGCAGCTGTCATTGATTTCACATGCACAACAAGTTGTTGTATTGTATCATTCTTGACTCTGATGCTTTTATTGTTAAGGAAGATGACTCGTAAAACAAAGATTTCCCTCTTTTGCTCCACTTGCAATTTCTTCCTTCCTACCATCCTGCTTCCCTTTCCAGAAGATTGATCCAGTGTACAAATGCAACACACAGATGAAGAAAGCTCAGGAGCAAAGACTGAATACCTGAGTCATTTACACTCACTCATTAGCTATTTAATAGGCAATTTAGGAACTGTTTAGCTAATTTCAGTATTAGTGATTTCTGTTGTGAACCAAATCAGTGTCATGGTTACCATGCAGTTGATACACTACACACACAGCTCAATTTTTTACAATTTTTTGCCACATCTGGGGAAGAATATCAATAATAATGGACCAAAATCTCTGAATACAGAACTGTTACTCTGGTGGATCATCTTCTAGAATCTGGTAACTATCCCACTTGCCATACTCAGTAAACAATTTACACACAACAGATACTTTTTCAAAGCATGGAATAGGTTCCTCCAAGTGTATAGGCCACAGAGACTTTTGAAAATAATGGGAGGAAAAATGCAGTATCCCCAAATACCAGAAGAGGCTATTTGTAAAATGAAAGGTAATAATAAAGTAGTTATGTGAAGCAAATTAAAGTCCTGCCATAACTAGGCAAATGTGGGCAATGAAAAACTAAAGTTTTTTTGTAAAAGCTCGACACTATTTTTGAAAGTAGGAAAAAGATGCAGTAACATAAGTTAAGGATGCATGATGATCACTGAACTCTAATTATTATGTGCTTTTTTTTCCCTCCTTTTTTCCCCTGTTTTAGTAAGAGAGAAATGCACATTGCAAAGTGAGAAGAATAGACCTTTAGAGGATAGAAGTTACAAAATTCATGTCTAAATTTGCTGATGCAGGCAAAATATTAGGTGCTCATGTACCTCTTAGCATAAGAGCTGGGTTTGGATTTTAAGAACAGATTAGTCTAAGTATTTTAAAGGAGATATACATGATTCACTGTATTCATCTACAGCTTTAAATTGTAGAACATGAAAGCCAAATGATTTTTTAACATCTTGTTGTCACCATAGCACTGAATTATGGTAGCAAACTGACAGATGAAAAATATACACACTTGCCTGAGTCCATGAAATAAGGATATGATAAATATTAAAAACTATAGCAACTTCACGTAGTCATGGGTTTATGGGTCCTTGATCAGAAGGGAGGAGAGGAAGTAAAATCACCCATTTGATTATTAGTATGATGTTTTTATAACAATACACAGTTTGAACCATAACAGGAATAAAACCTTCACTTTCAGAGGTAGCTTCAAAGTGAGCCTTATTCTTGTGTGTACAATAAAAAGCAGATGCAATATAATTTAAAAACATAATCTTGTGGTCTTGCATTACTATCGTAATCAGCTGCCTTAAGAGACTGTGAGGGGTTTTAGTCATCCAACATGAAACAAATTGGTTACTTTATTTTCTTGCTGACCAGTGCTTCTCCTTCTACTATCAGTACCTTATATATTTTAATCCCCCCTTCCTACTGCTTAGATTGGTGCACCAACCAAAACAAGAAACTATCTCTTACTGAGATGTTTTCTGCTGTCTTATGAATTCCAGGTTTGTACTTTGGTGAAAGGAAAAGCTTGACTGTCAGTTTCTGGAGGTACCCCACTCTTTTATCCTGCTATCACTGCTGAGCAAGGAATGCAGTTAAAGTCATTTTTTTTTTACCTTACTGGCTCAGAAAGAAAAAATTTACCTCAGGACAGCCAGTGTTTTACTTTTTTTTCCTGCTTTTTTCAGTGTTTCTTCATACTATGTTATGTCTAAACTCCCGTTTATTTTTGTGGCCTGTGTTCTCACAGCAGTGAAACTATGAACTGGAACCCTGGGAAGGTTAATAGAAGGAAGACATGCCTGTCTTCTCAGATAACTTCTATATCCTTCATTCATGTCCGCAAAGATCCCAACAATATTTTATTGGATGGTCATATCCTCAATCTTCTCTTTTCTTCCCTTAAATTTTCCTAGTGTTTTCAACTGTCTTCTTTCCAGGGTCCTTGCTAAGTTACCTCTCAAAAATCCTGAGGCAGACTTTTACAAAAGAATCCACTGGGCAACTTTGTCAACAATGTTCTTTTTCCAGACAGTCTTTCTTTGAATCTTCTGGCTGCTTAGGAATTAAAAGTTCCAAAACATCTTGATTTTTGAGAAAACAGCTTCTGGCTTTTCACACTCAAAATGAGACAGGCCTTTGCAGTAATATCTGGCTTATCTGACATAGCTCTGCTTTTGAAAAGAGTAGAAGATGGACCCGAGAAGTATGTGGAGATTGATCTCATCTTTATTTTAGGCGTGGATTAAAAAAAGTCTAGTCTGCTTTATACTCTGGAATATGTTTTTCTGAATACCATGGAGTTCTGCACTAAAATTTCTACCAGGAAATTCAAGAAATTCCAACTTTTTTTTTTTAAATCAAGAATTTTTAAACCAAGATAATTTTAAAAATTGTCACAGAAAATTTTTATATTTAATATATGTCATCTATCAATAAAAATACCTTCTGAACTTAGGATGGGGCAAAGTTTTTGATGAAAATGGTTTTGTATATGCATATTTACTACCTCAGCAGAACTGCATTTTCTCTTAACACCAGTTAGTGGTAAGACAGGTTGAAGAATGTCAAACACGTTTACAGAAGGGGGAATTATCCAACTTTACAGTGTAAGCCTGTTTTGGGAAAGGGCCATGCAAATGGGCATGAATTTATCAGCTTTTTTAAAAAAAAGTCACCTAATGAATCAGGTATCAGCAGATCAATGGTTCTTCTTCCCTTTTTGATAAAAGTCCAAGATGCCACCTGTCCCAGGCTGGCTCCCACCTAAGGAATCTGCCACCTAGGGCTAGGAAGGGGATGTAATTACAGCAAGTCAGAGGGCAAGGAAGATCCTGCTTTGGAGTCATAAAATTATGTTTTTCTCACAAGCAAAAGACTTACCAAAAAGTGAAATACACAATACAACAACTCCAACGTGCATTGAAAGACAGCTGATGGACAGTACACAACAATTCCTGCAGTAACCTCTTGCAGATTACATGTGAATGTAACCAACTCTTTCTGAGATTGCTCATCCTTCATTAAAACAGCTCTTCAATAATTTGATCTGTATTACAATTTGAATATTACCCCTATCAATCTTACCTTATCTCTCTGATATCTAACTGCTGTGATCTGCACAGTGCAGAAGATGAGCTATTGTTTGAACAAGAACACATCTGAAGTCCTACATTGGCACTTTCCCATGTTTTCCACCTTCCCTTCATTGCAAGAGTACTTGCATAATCAATCATAGAATCGTGTGATCAACTCATGGACCACATCAAGGACACATTTTAAATACATTTGGTTAAAATCTTGCTCTGCCCTGCCTGTCAAGGCTTTTCTTTTCAGAATATAATCACTCACCAACCTTGGAACACCTGCTTTTCTTCCATAATTTAATTTGATGGGAACAACCATATTTATTATCCACGGAAAAGTGATGTTTCTCCTCCCCACTCTTCCCACCCTAAGAATGAACAGTACGACAGATAAATAGACCAGGATTTAGTCTACACCTAGAATAAAATACAGCACCTACAAATTATTAATGCTAAAAGTGGGTTGATTATACTAAACCTCCTCAATGCTTAAAGTAATAAGTAGACATCTTTTCTTCCAGTCTAGAGGGATATCTTAGCAAGCTGATCTGTCTGGGAAACCTCATGGACCATGCTCAGCTTCCAAAACAGATACCTAAGATACTGATAACACACCCACACAAATCCTAATCTAAATTTGCCTCTTAACAATAATCATGTTAAAGAGCACTTTCTGTAAATAACCTAGTTAGACGCACAGCTACTCCAATCAATACTACCTGATAGAACAGTCCTTTTAAGACACATGGGGAAGTAATCATTTGAGCCAAACAAATTAAAGGGAATTAGACATCTTAGAAATCGGTAGGAATTAGTGTTCGTACCATTACTGTTTGGGGTTTTTTCCCTTCAAGTGTTCTACATTCAGTGGAAAAGCGGATTTATTTGTCAGCCTATAGCATCAAGGCTCCTCAGTCTGTGAATATCTAACAGAAGATTGATTGCAGCTGGATGTACAGACTCATTACAGAGGGATGTTTAAAGAGCGTCGTGACGAAAAAAGTCACTCAGAACAAACAGTAAAGCCAGGGAAAGAAGGATGTTAACAAGATAACCCACAGAATGTAATTATATGGGCACAAAAATTAGATTATCACAAATACAGAAATTACTTTCATGTGTTGGCACTCTTTTAAACACCAGTCAAATTAATCCCTAATTTCCAACTAACTGTGGAGCTTGTTGACACCAGCTGACTCTGAATAAGTACAGGTGCTTTTGCCTTGCCAAACAGAGGTGTAATATCCTGATTCTGAAACTCCTACATGCACGGGAAGGCTTTTTAAATCATGTGAAATAAATTATGCAGAAAACCTGAGTAGAAAAAAGGGTGCAAATAAAAAGCAACCAGCATTTTCAATACATTAAGTACACTAAACTTCAGTAGATGGTGACCAGAAAAGCTAAAGAAAGGGATTTTAAAAAGTCACTCAAGATTTGAATGCTTTGCATGTTCTCCTGCATCTTTACCACTGTTTAAAGACTGAAAAGTACCAAGGGCATGATACAGTTATTTTCCCTACTTAACAGAGTTAATTATTTATGTCTGATACCCTTTATCCTAGCACTATATTCTGGAAGTAACACTTTGAATTCATAGGACCTCTCTGTTACAAAGTCTCTCTCAGTAAGAGGATGTCAAAAACCAGCCCTTACTTAATCAACATTGAATTATTAAAGCTTTGTTCTGTATTGAAAACTACCATTTCTGCAATCAGGAGAATAGACAGTGACGGAAGAGAAACTTGGTGTCTCAGAAAAAAATAGCATTTGTCATGACCAATTTTTCAGAACGGATAATAAATGCAAGCTTTGGCAAGACTGGATGTCATTAAGCTTGCATAAACCAAGGATTTATGAACTAGAAGTCCCAGTGTAAAAGTTTTAGTTAAGCAGATAAAACTTGGATCACAGCTAAACAAATCTTACAATGAATTTTTTAATTTGTGATGTTTTGTCTTTCTTGCAAATACAGGAATTTCGCTGTGGTTTTTTAAGGTGTCTGAAATAATTTGCAGATCATGGCTGCCTGTATTATCCAGGAACCTGAACTTCATAATACAAAGGATTCCTTTCTGCCATAAATTCCTTGGTAAATTAGTGTAGAATCCATGCCTCTACTGTGTCTATTATGATTGTCTGTTTAACCAACACCAATATAACTATAACCATTTGGAGAACTTCAGGAGATCAAGTTTTACTGACTGTCCTTTATTTACACATTCTGAGAAGCTAATTATGGTCCAACTTCATATTAAAACTACCTCACATTCCCCACTTAAAGGTAGAAGTGCTCAGAACACACATATGGGCGTGTCAACAACTGTAAATATATGGAAAACAGTTTCTTCTCCAAGGTGAATCAGATAATAGCTCTCAGAAAAACACGTGTTTTCACTCTCTAGATATTAAACAATTGCGAGCCATTGTCTCGTACAGCAGTGCCTTTCATGTGCTCAGCTGGGTACTATTAAGAATTTTTGGGATCTCACTTTGAGGCAATTATCCAGGATTACCCACATATCCATCAATGAACTATTGGAGCTCCCAAGACAGCCTCTCCCATCCTCTTAGATTAACTGTACCAGGTGCATTTGGCTAAATTATTGATGTTTCCTTATATTTGGTCTTCTATCCAAGTGATTCAGATTACTCTGGCTTAATACTATGTCTTATCCCACAGTTCTTAATTAACTCTGACCATCACCAGCAGGATTGTGCAGCATCATCTGGATCACTGATAAAAACATCACATAACAAACAAGCTCTGATGTCTGTGAACCCTACTTGATATGATTCTATACATCCTCCTCAACAGCTACATCATGATATCTGTCAAGTATTTAATCCATCTAATCAATTCCCTATGTATATATATGTCAATTTATGAACTTCCATGTCATGCAGTATCAAGCTGAATGTCTGGAAAAATCAAATACTGGATTAACACATTTTCTTTTATGAATCAGACCTCTTATCTCGGTGGAAATCATCAAACCATTCTGTCTAATATTAATTATAATTTGGCCACTCTTTATTTTGTTTACAAACCTCAAAAATTATGTTTTCATTACTTTATGTGTCAGCAACATCTTTCTTGGCTGTCTACATTATCTTTAAATAACGTTACATTAGTTAATAATTTTCTAATTTTTAAGAAGTAATTTAAGAAATTATTAATTCAGATTATTTCACAGTTGATTCTTTAAGTGAAATTTATATATCTGTCTGTCTTACCTCCTCTTTTTTTATCTGTCCCTTCACATTAGGCTGTGGTTTTACTTGCTTTGAAGTCAGTACTAAAATCCATAGGCTGTACTATTAACTTGTTAAAATTCAACTAGTCCAATAGAAGACATAGCAATTTACACCTGATTTTCGGATCTTACATTATCATTTTTACTAAAAATGTTCCCTTATCTAAGTTTAAAGTCTATTTAGATACACATTTTGCCTCGTATTCTAAAATCCAAAAAAAGACGTTAGATTGAAGCCTCAAGAATAAGAATCACATTTATCTCAGTGTAAATTCATTCATTTATCTTTGGCTTCATATGTTCTGTCTCAACAGTTTTTTAAAGAACCACTACACTGTCTTCCATTTTCCCAAAGAAAAGCATCATTTTGTGAGCAGGGGGTAGATTGCTTCCACAGGGAAAAACTAGTGAAGCCTCTCAAAATTGCTGATTCACAAATTGTAGTGATTGAAAGTTAATCTCAATTATAGTACTAAGGTGTATTGTCGCACAGTGTGATAATGGTATTTGCTGCCTTAAGTCTATTTTGATTCAAACACCAGCTTCAAATAAAGAAAAGAGAAAAAAAGAAACAGTCATTTATTATATGCTCATTGTAAACCTAGTAGACAGGGGTTTTTTATATTTACAGAAGGTACAAGGACACCTGCGCAGAGAGCAGTAATTTTTCAGGGTATTTTCTTAAACAGAGATTTTAAATATTTTTAAGAAGGACATATTGCCATACAAACTTGAAACTAGTCCATAGTCATACAAAATCTTTGTCTCAGTTAATTATTTGAAGAAAGAGAAAAAAATCTACTGATATCTTGACTGGTGTTTACAGGGGTCATATAGAGGAAATAAAAATAAAAACAAGACTATGTCCTAGGCTAAATGTAGTTTCTAACCCTAACGGAGACATTTTAAAAAGGAGAAATCCCAGCAGCATTGCAGTAGTATTTCCTTGTAAAATAAATGTTAAAATAAACAAATAATTGTTGAAAGGCCACAATCTGGAAATAATGCTGTACTACAAAGTTTACTAGAATAGGAAATGCAGGGAACATTGCTGCACTCCAGATATAGTACTGGATTCACAAATCCCCGGAGTAAATGGCCAAATAACCTGCTATAAAGAACAAGCATTCACCTATTTTTGGCCTTTTTCCCTGAGACTTTCTATTGAAGTCACTGTCAGAGAAATAACATGGTTCTTGACATGTCTTTGGTTAAAATAATTATTTTACTGGACTATTTTAAACTGAGCATGAATCAAGTGTAACTTTGCTTTTTGACATTCATTAGAACACATTATACTATTCATCTTAAGCACTGACAGCAGAGCCTCGTCCTGTCTTCCAAAGCACCCCTGTCTTTTCACCTTCTGACTGAATTTTACCTCCTCACAAATAGATATTTGGTACTTTTAAAGCCAATCCCAGGCAGTGACAAGATAACTTGCTTAGACCCACAGTACCTCTCTGCAACACTTCTGCCACCATCAACGCTCTCGTACATTAGCAGGCTTTAAACGAGGAACACATTGTAAGTGAATTAGTCAAAATTTCAAAACATGGATTTGTCTTCAGGTGAGCAGCCAGCGTACAAAACACACTCTGAATTTCTCTTCAAATGTGAGTTAAGCAAGAGAATGGAAAAAGAACATTTTCAACCAGATTAATTCTGCTGGATACAGAAGTAGCTCCCAGCAATCCATCAAATGAGGTTTCATTTCACCACATGAGGATCCATCCCCACAAATACAACATTAAGGTACTTTAAATGTTACAACAAAGAGAATAAATCTGCAAAGGACAGAAGGGCAAATCATGGTCCGGAGAGAGAAGTGAGCCAGGTGTTTGGATTCCTGCAAAGGAGGCCTAATTATCCAGAACAAGAGCTTGTCTTAAATGTCAGCATTCATAAACTTAGAACGTCGGTGGCTGAGGAACTCTTCAGAAGCTCTGCAGCTGAAATGCATCCAGAGAAATGTGTTTAGAGAGCTAGATGGCATTTTAAACAGAACTATATCGCTGGGGAGGGAGAAAACCTGTTCATAGGAAATGAAACTTCTAGAAAGCCTATGTCTAATGTGTTTTTTGGTCTGTTTTGATTTGTCTGTTTTAATACAATTATTCTATTTTTAAGGAATAGCAAATGAAATACTAAGTCACTCAACTCCATTGTTCTTAACAGAGAAGGATATAAAATTGATATTCCTCTCTGAATTGAACATATTGTAGCTGATTACCACTGCCAGGCTGAAATTAGCATTACTGTTATAAGTGGCTATATGTTACCCGCCCCCACCTTCACAGAAATTGCAGATAAAGAAATCCTGGTTTACAAATTATTTAAAAAAAGATGCATAAGAGTCTAATATAGGTGGTCTAAAAAATATCAGAATTAAGTACAGTGATACAGACTTCACTTGCCCTGCTTTGCAAAGACATGACACCATTGGGAAGTGAGTCACATTCACAGTTAGAGTCAACACAGGCAAGGACAGAGATGCAGCATTTTTGTGCTGAAAGGGAGTGGAATTGCCTGGAGAAGTCCTGACATACCAGAACCCTGCTCCTTTTCCTGCCTTTGTCATGGATAACTTCATCTCATTTTAACTTTTTCAGTGAAATAGGGAAACAGTAGGCTGGAACTTCCAAATTCCTTAATTGTAATTATAAGACTAGCACAAGTCAGTTTTCTTAACCAAGAAGAGGTTTGGCTAGAGGGTCAGAATGCTCTTTCTGAATGTTTAGCTGTGTACAGACTGCATAGGAAACCTAGTGGATTTTGGCAGCATTTTCTCTGAATTTGGCAGGTACCAAAGCCTTTGGTGCTGGAGCAGCTTCAAGTGTTGATACAATACTCAAAAAGATCTTATCAGCCCCTGACGATGCTCTACTGAGCACGTGTAAATTCCGATTTTCAGAGGTTTATACCCCAGCCAAATTGAAAGGAATTTTCTTAGAGATAGCAAAAGTCTCTTTGACCCAATGATTATTCTCCTGCCAAATTTCGGGTACCTACTGCAAAGCCAAAGGACCACACTACAAAGAAATGATTTTACAGAAACCTGATACTGGCAAAAGGGTCTACTTGGCTTAAGTTAGTGGGAAAAGTACAATTGTAAACTATATTGACACAAGATGGGCACCCATTTTTACATCAGTTAATGATTCGCCAAAACCGGAAAGTTTTAAGGAGAGAAACCACCTGCAATTTTGTGTTCACACTCTCCAAAAAAAAAGCGGGGGGGGGGAGGAAATTAAACTTTAGTAATTTTTTTAGTATTTTCTTTTCCCTTTTAGTTGATAGCTTTCCATTTTCATTTCAAGAACATTTAAAGTATGGTTTATGTTTAATATCAGACTTTACAAGTGGGTTGAAGAATATTAAGTAACACCAACATGAAACTAAATAGTTGGTTCTTAGTTGTATTAAAAATCAGGTCAAAGAAAACCTCCAAATTTTTAATCTTTAAAAGGAAAAAAAACTTTAATTCATCCTCTACTGGTTTTTTTCTCATTTATTCAGGTTAGCAAGGAAGCTCACAATCTACTTTTCTGACACCCTAACTAATGTCTTGGTACATAATTTCACCAAGCACTGCAAAATACCCTGTCTCAAAAGGTCCAAAAAGTTTAGATCCTTTCCCTGTTCCTAAACATACTCATTCCCACTGTTAACCTTATGCTGGCTCTGGAGTTTCCCAGATTGCTTCACTATTCCATTCACCTCACTAAAATGGCATCATACAAACACACTGGGTGTGGGGAGGGGTGGTGAAAAAAAGTGGTTTTCAACTCATTTAGTATGTAGAATAAACCATCACAACTGATGAGTGTGTAAGTTTCGTTTTTTCCATTTTCTCTGAACTAATTAAATTATAAGTTAAATTTTATACATTCGCTTGTAGATAAGTAAATTTATAGAACAAAATATGAAATTCCAGGTAAAAACAGAGTTATGTTTTCCAAAAAATATTTCCTGGAAAAACATGAAGTACTTATTTCCATACTTTGCCAGAAAATGCTTTAATATCTACTTAGAACATTCAAGTTACACATTATGCCAAATTGTAGCTCCTAAAAACTTTTTTATATTTCTCACGTTAGTACTGCTAAATTTTCACAAACTGAAGTGTGGAAAGCCTTTTTACTTCAGTAGCTCTTAATTTCAGACACTTTATTTGCAGTGATGAGTCTGAAGGATTTGAATTTGACGTAAATATCAGGCAATGGATGCAAACAATCGTATGTTCATCAGCCTGAACCAATAGGAGCAGGCATTGTGCTGTGAATTTACCAGTCTCTGCAGTCTCAGATGAAAGATCTCTGTGCTGAAGTTGAGATTATACGCTGTAAGAACCACTAGGGATGATGAATGCTCAAGTGAGCACTTGCTGTTGGCCTTGGACTGTGAAGCTGCAAGAAACACTGATAGGAACAAAGCTAATGCAATTTCTGCTACTTTAGGACCATTCAGCTGTCTACTGATGTGAGCAGAGATTTGATGGACACAACAATCTCTGGCTACTTGCTCCCAAGAGGCAAATAAGCTCTACTTGCAGTTCTTTATTGTCCTAAATTTTTAATCTGAGAATGGTGGTATAGTCCAAGAATTCCCTGGAGGATAATGATTGAAAATGGAAAAAGTACAGCAAGTTTATTAATTGTTCAGCCAAGCTGGGGTAGTTTTTGTTGTAAATGTTTTCTTACATCAGGAGTTTCCAATGAGCAGGAAAATGACAAATGTTTTCAGGAGCCGGACAACGCCTCTTGTAATAGTTTAAAATTAAAGAATTCATCATGAAATTATTCCCACCTGAAGTACAGCAGCATTCTCTGTGTGTTTACTCCTGGCAGCTAGAGGTTCAAGGCCCAGAGGATTAGTCCCCTGTACAAGCCTTAAAGGAGTTTGCCCCTTTCAGCAGCGTTAGAGAATCTGAGAAAGTCCAAATCCTGATTGCATTTAGAACCACAGCATCGTTATCCTCTTTCTGGGGAAAGAACACTTCTCTCGGGCTCCCACAGGTGAGCCACTTACAGCAGTCCCACAGACAGCAGTCACCAGGCTGCAGCACAAAATCCATGCTGCAAACACACAGAAACAATGAGGTTTCTGTCCCTTCTGGAAGGGAGCTGTGAGGAGACAAGTTTTCACAGTTCTAGCACCAGCAGAGCCTGGTTTATCTTTTTTACAGTCTCCCAGCAGTCTTCATTTGTTATAGGAATGGTTTGTGAAAGTGATTTGAGTACAGAAATATATTAACCTCCAAATGACTGAAAACTACATACATCATTAGAAGTATTTTTGAAAATGTCAATAATTTCTCGGTTGCTGTTTTGTAGGAGTGTGGGTGTGTTGCTGGTGTCTGTCAGATGTGAGTGAGCAACTGATAAATAAATTATTTGCTTTAACCATCTTCCCCTATAGAATGTCTGTCTTGGACTGCGTTAAGTTTTAACTGTTGAACAGACTTGTGGGGGTTATTTTTCACATGGTTTAATTATTGTTCACAAATTATAGGTATGAGCCATGGACCAATATAGTCAAAAGATGATGATGCCTTTTGATGAAAGAGGTGATTAATTAGTACTTGATGACTTCTCATGTAGCTATACCAAAGTCCAGTTATTTTTAGGATTTCAGAAGAGGGCTTTATGTGCATTGGTTTGGAGATTTTTACTCAACCAAACTATGAACACTGAGCTCTTGTGTGCATCTTGCTGCTTTTACCATTTTTCGTTTGTTTGTTTTCCCCTTATTTCTTTCTTAATTATATGGGTGATGTTGAAGCTGGAAGGACAGAAGACAAACATAAAGACACAGTAAATTGCAAAGTGACCAAACCAGAGTGGAGAAAGACCATCTGCAAGCAATGAAAAACTTGACCTTGGTAAGTGTAAAACATACTGAGAGAAAATAAATAGCAGAGCTACCGAATGAAGAGATATGAACAAGCTGTAGGAACAAGTGGATTTTCTTTTACTTTCATTCCTTAATTCTATTTTAGTAATGTTTTTTCATGTCACCAAACACTACAAATCACAGGGAAAAGGGGTTGGTGCTCATGAAATGTTTTGTTCTTTACTTTCTGTGAGAAGTTGCTAAAAATACAGAAAAAACTGAAGAGTTCACAGATTTTAGTACTGGTTGAGACCTAGAAATTCATTCTTAATCCTGCAATATTTTTTGTAGAAAACCAAAGTACCCAATTAGGCCACTTTTATCAGTGTGTCATTTCTTTAGCTATAAATAGCTTTCAGAAATATACTGGATTTGTACAAATATTCAGAAGTTACACATAAAAGGAGGTTAGGCATTTCCAACAATATTCCATCTGTACATTCCAGGTCAGCAGGAAGAGTGTTCAGCCACCAAGTTCATCAATTTTGTGCCTATTATACATCCTGGACAACTTTTCTGAGATTTCTGTAGTGTTGTGATAAAATGAATATACTTCCAGTAGGCAATATATTTATCTCAAATTTATTTACAGCATGGAGACTGGCAAACAGCTTTCTGATGATAGAAACATTTTATTCAATATAGCCTTGTGAAAAAGGTTAACAGCTTCCAGATAACTCAATGGCATTACTCCAGCAGATCTTGCATCCCAGGGGTTTATGAGTGAGTTTAGTAGATTTAAACTAGTACTTTTTCCTGGCCTTTCCAATATGTACCTTATCACACAGATGCCTTTCTTAGATGTGCTCATTTACACACCCTCAGTCATTTAGGCTCTGCATTGTAATCTCTGGAAGTAAAGACCCTAAGTAGCCTGATAGTGGTTTCTCTTAACGCCACTTTACACCCTCCTAATAGCAACAGAGCCATAAAAATAATGTAAATATAAATTACTCCCGTTTTAATGCCTCTTTATATTACCAGAGTGATGTGAAGTGCCCTTCTAACAAATGGGAATGAGGCCTCAGGAGCCTGGATTGATGTAACTCACATGCTGATGGGTGAAATTATGGGAACAAAGCAAGCAAACTAAATCCCTCAATTTTGCTCAGGGTTGGTTTAATGGGCATCTTCTTGTACTTTCCTCTGGCTCCCTGGGCAGTACCTCAGATGCCCTCAGGCTCATGAAGACAGCAGCTTCCGAAGGGGATGAGGATTATGGCGGCCTGGGCCTCAACCCTTCCCTCAGATTCACTGCTTAAACATGTCTGTGATTACAGACCAGGCACCTCTTCCTCCGCCAGAGATCCCAGGAGCAAAGCTGGGAATGAGGAAGTGCACATTTTTTAGTGCTGAGCCCAGGGTTTGCCTTTCCAGGGGCTGTGGGATGGGGAGGCTTGGGAGGGAGAACAGAACCTCTGTGCTCTCCTGATGGGGAGCTGTGATTTATCCCCGGAGGGAGATCACCCTCACCTTTTTCAAAACCTAATCTATTATTACTTTCACTGAGAGAAATTGACTTCTTTGCTCTACTAAGAGTAACACTCTGAATATGTGTGTTACAATACCCGTTTTGCCAAAATTCCCACTTCGTGTTTGCTTCTTGTTTAAACGTTTCAAGGACAGACAATATCTTTGGTCAAAAGCGCACTATAACAATATCAAAGGATGGCTGAATGACTACCGAGCTGTAAATGGAAAAATGCAAGTATTTTAACTAAGTAATTAAGGATTTTATTTCATGTAAAGCTTTCTATTACTCATACAAGTTGCTATTAAATGTTTATTAAAGCCAACCACAAACTCCTCGGAAAACAGTGAATTTTTGACTCTTCCACAAGTACTGAAACTTTTTTTTTTCAAATCTCACAAATTTCAAAAACATGGTAATTTTAGGTGTTGGTGAAATATCAACATGTATTTTGATTATCAAATCCACTTGTGTGGTGTAACAATACATAATTTATTATATATTAATATTAGCCATCATTATAATCCCTTAAGAGATAAAAGCCCAGATAAATGAAGTCTGGCAGAGTAATGAACCGATACCATCACTTTTTCTGTTCAAACAGAATAAATAATGATATCACGTCAGTCTATTGCTAGAGATATGTTTTTTCTTCTGAATTTGCCTGTCATAATCATTCTTTGAAACTCTTTTTTTTTCCTAGCAATGCACTATGCTGTCACCACAATCTGCCTAGCATGCAGAGAGCAGCTCAGGAGCAGCTCTCATCAGTGAGCTTCTGTTCTTTTACCACATTCCACAGCTTTTGCACAACAATTTCAATAACGCAAATTAAACATGGCCATTTAAACATTGTAGCTGAAAAATTTGGTTTCATACAATTAAACAACTCTTATCTTACCACTCTTCTTTTAAGCAGTCACAAATCAAGAGACAACTATTCCAGTACATTATTTGGGAAAAGAAGGACTCCTATATAAAAACTGTTGGTCTCAGTTCAATAACTTTAAAACATTGTTTCCATAAATCAAAAGTTATCTTTTTTTAAAATAATGTAGTACTTTTAGTGGACAGTACTGAAAGTTAACTTTTTTTTTTTAAAGCATTTTCCAGGTGGCTGCAATTCTATCATTGTATCACTCAAAATATGCTGGAGCTAAATTGAGTCAGTGCTCCTAAGGGTAGGTGAGTGTTTAATTAAATCAAGACATGAGGTACAATGTTGCAGTTTGCAACGCTGAGCAGTGTGCCTCATCGATATGCTGGGAATGCAATGTTCATCTCACTTGGCAAAATAAGAGTTTCGACAATTTTGACTATTTAGGAAAAATCCTAGGATAGCTACATTTACCCACATTAACAGTGGTATCCTAACATTATCAGATTCATGGTAGGGGAACAGCAGTATTACCTGTGCTCAGTCAAAAATTAGAGCAGACTTGGGTCACTCTCATTTTTCCATACTGTATTCAATGTCTGAAAATCCTGTAAAACATGTTTAATTTTGAATCTTTTCAAAGACCAGAAAAGAAAGGCCACATTTCTATTTTGTGACTGTTGGGTCTTCACTATGACGCAGAGAAAAATGTGATGAACCTTTGGACCACCGGAAGAGGTAGTCTTAAAATAAAAAATAAAATTAAATATAAATCAAATGCATTCTGAGATTCTAAGTTGTCTGTCTCTAAAAGGCCTTGAGAATGAAATGTTTTACCTTCAGTTTTGGAGATAGTATGTAAAATATTTATGATATAAAATGAAGACTAATTCTGTTTACTAACTCCGGTGCTTAAACAATTTACTAGCTGTCAGTTTTTAATTGGTCACTCACTAGATATTGTCAACCTGTACAATGATATAGTAAAAACAGGAAAGTGTCAAACATGGAGAGCTCATCTGGAGATGTTTCAGGTCTAAGGCCTTGACAGTGCAAACTCGTGCATTAGTAATTTATGAATCTCTGAAACCGTTATTTGGCATCAAGGCCAACTGGAACGGAGTAGATGTTGCAGCACATTTTAAAGACACTCACCCTCAGCAGTCTGGATGCATCCAAAGTGTCATTCGAGAACGTTCCCTGGTCCAGGCTGATGCCTGCGCTGTGCCTGGGGATGGCTCAGGAGGGTGCCACATGGACAGGAGCAAAACCATGGTAGGGACAGGTTACAAACAGCAGAGACAGCTGAGATTCCCATGGTCAAGAACGTTCCCCGGCATTTTTTCAATTGGTCATATAATAATATAAACTTATACCAGCAGCTTTACTTAAAGCCTAGAAAAGAACAAAGAAGGTACTTTTTATATGACCATGTCTGAATCAATTGTTTAATAAAATTGCCATTTAACTTCTCATAAAATATGTAAATTATATTCCTTGGTTCTTTCACTGCAATTTGCATTTTCCACTTCTATAATCATTGCCTTAGCTTTTTTTTGTAATTTCCTCAGGCCACAGGCTTTTTTTTTTTTTTTAACTGGAATCAATGAGAAATAAAAAATTATTCCTGAGGAATTACTTCAGTGCCAAAGAAAAACAAACAAACAAACACCAAACAAACAAACAGAAAAAAGCAAATGAAGTCAAGATGACTCTCATGCAACTTAGTCTTTCTTTCAGCGTGCATCTAAATAATGCCATTGCACTTGGAGCTTGAGTTGAGTTCAACGCATTATTTATTAAAAATCCAAATTTTTTGCAGTTTCCATCCTCTAGATACGATTGCATTTTTTATTCTTAAAGACATGGGTTTACACTTTGGCATACTAAAAAACAGGTCGTTTCTTTGCAGCCGTTTTACTAACAGTGAGACACTTGTCCTTTTTACTGCATGCTAGTTCTCTGACCCTTGTCCCATCCAGAGATGTTATCAAGAATGATATTTTCTTCTTATTTGTTGTTCAAATTTTAAATTGCGTAAAGCAACAAACACACGTTTTTGGGTTTTCAGTAGAAGTATGCCTGGGAAATTTTAAAAAATATTAAAAACCCGGGGATATAACTTAAATTTGCTGGATACCACATGACCTTGGATGCAACTGTTTATTTCCTTGTGACAGAAACTATTTGTTGAAGATGGAAAAGTTGTATGTATTAAAATATATGTAAAAAAAAATATTTACATATAGAAAGTGTATGTAAAGCCTCTCTATATTCAGTTTCTTTATCTTGAAGCAATAGTATTGATATCAGCTAGAAAGCTTACAAGAAAATTGTGGGTTATATTTTACATAGTTAGGAAAGGAGAAAGTTCAATCTTGTACTCAACCTAATTTCCATATGCTGAATAAATTGAGGACATTTTTCAGATTACTTTCGAACAGGAAAAACATAAAATCTATACTGAAATCTGATATTTGTTTTAATAGTGTGTTGCTAAAAAAAATACCTGCTGGCATTATTTTTGTGAGATATTATGAAAAATAAATTCTAGTTAGGTTTTTTTTTTTGTGCAAATTGCAAAGCAAAACTAAGGAAACCACAGGTTTTGAATGTGTAAATAAGGGCTATAATTTCACCACGTGTGCCACATCAGCTGCTCCATCGGGGAAGAGCAGCCAGGGGACTATCAGGACAGGAGTGCAAGCACCCAGGCCCAGCCAAGAGCTCGGTGTGGGTCACACAAGCCCATGGGGATGAGGAAGGTCCCAGATCAAGGCAGTCGAGTGGGGCAGGGGCAGAGGTGGGCAGGGAGAAGGGGGGCACATCTCTTTCATAGCACTGAGCCAAGGCTGAGGAGCCACGTGCCAGCACTGACCTTGAGCAGGCTGCAGGCGAGCAGACCTGACCTTGACTCGGGCAGCAGAGCCTGCGGGGTGTACTCAGGATCTTCATAGGCAGTGTAGACAAGACAACCCTATTTTAGGAGGGAAAAGGGCTGTGGGGGTGCAAGCTGTGTCATGTCACTTGCCCTCTGGCACAGCAATTGTTCTCATGTTACTTACTGGCACAGACAGAGCCTCCAGTAGTTGTTTGCTGAAAGACTTGTACAACAGAGCTCATGCTTAGTCTGTATCACAAACTATGCAACCTGCTAATTGAAACGAGATCTATCCAGGTATTTGCTGCAATTTCAGTATGCAGAACACCTATCTGATCCATTGAGCAGATTTAATTCCAGCACACAATCAGGAGAACACCTGCAAAAAGATGAGGTAATCACTCCATGGAGTTCTTGCACTCAGTTGCTTGTGGGATTTTTTTAAAGAAATGCCTTCCAAACTGCCTGCCTTGCTATCCAGATGGACACGACTGCACTGCTCATTTCACATACGCTTGGCAGCTACCTGAGGTGAAAATAGATATCTCAAGATATCTCACACACCTCAAGAGATGGATGTGTTGACAAAGAGAAGATGCTGAAAGGTACTGTACCTTTTCATACCTCCACAATCTGTGATTTGTCTGTTTTTGTCTCTGGTTTTGATCTTCATTGTCATGTACCATATTGAGCAAGATCAGCAAAGAGCAAGTGTGTGTGGCTTTCATCAGCACATACCTGCAATTTGTCAGTGTTGGCATTTCAGGACTCATCTCTCCTCTAGGTTAATGTGATTAGACCGTGTGTCAAAGCTTCCTGTAAGTCAGCTTGCTGCTAATAGAGTCGAGCCAAAGAAGACTTCATTCCTGCAAAATATTCTGCTGCTCTTTCAGCTGGAGTTTCAGTGTGTCATCATTAACATCAAATCAGTTTTCTTCTCCTCTGGATTAAAGTCAATAATGTGCATAAATAATCACATAAAACTTGCCAGTTTCCTCATTACTGGCATCATAAAGGAGAGGTTCAGTTTCAGACAAAACTTGGAATGGTTTTGAGCACACAATTCCTTGAACATTTCCATGACTTACGTGTCGCTGTTATCACCGTGGAACGGAGAAACGACACAGACTCCAAGTTCAGGATAGAGAGAAGGCCGAAGCCCTTTATTAGTTTTGTGAAGGGTTTTTATATGTTAGTTTGCAAAAAGTGCACTATATGGCATAAGGTAATTGGTTCTTTCGGCCATCCACCCCTTAGGGTGATTGGCCAAGTTCTAAGACCCCCATCTCTAAATATTTTTCTAGTTGGGAACATAACAATGGTGAACAACAACCTTGCAGGTGCAGAGATTTACAAAACTGTAACATTGTTTTGAATTACTTGCATGGGAAAGACAGAGTTCTCACAAACTACTGCTGAGAGCTGAAGAAATTCTTTGCTGGAGCTTTTTCAGCATCCATAGTTACGTTTTTTCTGTTACACAGCTGTTGCGATTGGTTTTGGGCAGATCAAGTGACGTGTGTAGCAGTCAGCTGAATCACAGCAGAGATCTAAAAGCCACTCCTGTGGGTGATGAGCAGGCACAAGACAGGCATTCCCAATCCCCCTTTGTCTTCACTGGCTGTTGGAAGATGGTGCTGGTGGTGCTGGGTCACAGCTCATATGGGAGATGATGGAGCAGATGACGCTGCCATCAGCACAATCTGCTCCTTATCTGCTCAGCACACACAGCAGGCAGGAGGCCCCGTTCCCCATATGCCCACTGAAGCCTACCAGAATGAGAAACCCCTCAGATATGGAGACATCCAGCTCCTGTTATAGAGATTTTCTCTTTTCTCTTCCAGGACTAACATACTGCATAAATTGCACTCAAATTCAGGAGGCACCTTGCGAAAAAGAAATCATATGCATTCAATGATGATTTAAACCTCAACATATTTTTTTATAGTGAAGTTTTGCTTCCAGTAATTAATTTTATTCTATTTTAGAAAGCTAAACATGGGAAGATTATGTTTTTTAGAAGTGATTACCTCCACAACAATTGCATGCTTATTCACAAGTTAATTTTCCATCAGTACAGTAATGTTTATTGCACTTGAAGCTCGCTGTTTGCCAGGGAGATACAGAGATACAGCTGGTTTTGGACTAACCAATACTCCTTAGGCATTCCAAGTCATGTCAGTTACTTCCTCTGGTCACCTTTGCAACATCTTACATTTGGTTAAACCCTGTCCTTACATGTATAGTGCACTATCCCCTTACTCCAATTATGGTATAATATCTTTTTTTTTAATTAAACTTACAATTCCTTTTAACTCCTAATGTGATGCATGAAATCCTTAAAGTACCTAAAGGAGCAATAACATTTTGTAGAATTTTTTCATTTAATGAAATAAAAAGAATGATAGTGTGTGATAGATATAGACAAACGAAGAAATCACTTTATAATGTAAGATAGAATAGAATTCTAGAAACTGTTGTTAATTTTTGGTGATTAATTGCTAAATTTAGACCAAATTATCAAGCAAAAAGTAATTACTTTTCTACATTAACTATTCTATATATATGTGTGTCATTTTTCTCAGTGTGGGGTGATCTCATTCTCATCCAGATCAATAGTAATTTTTCAGTTTAACTCAATGCGTGTTAGATAAGCTTTTCTGGGAAAGGTGCCTTCCATAAGCCTGCTGAAAACAAAGAGATTTGCCATATAAAAAGACATCTACATAATTATCCATTAAAGTAACAATGCAATTCTTATGCTACAGGTCACAGTTCTAAGGACTTGCACCCAAAGTAGCTGCATCCTCTTGAGACATATCCTCTGCTTTTTGCAATGCCATTTCCTTACATTTCCTTGGTCTAAATGTACAAAAAATTTAGCAGCAGGAGTCACAGTCCTAGAAGTGTGGTGAACACATTGTAGGGTTTTAATGGCAAAGTACCATTTTGCTTCTCAGTGGAGAAGCCACTTCAGTATGTTCCATTATTAATTTTAAAATTAATTCAGATCAAGACATCTTCTCTGAAGGACTCTTAGTTGAAGCTATAAACTGGGGGCTTGTTGCATCTGTTAAAAAAAATACCACTTCACTTTCATCACTTGCATCTTTCATAAAGAATACTTTTAGATTTTAAGAAAGAGAAGGGGAACTTATCTCTACGTATCATTCATCTCTTAGCATAATCTCTAGTATGTGGATTCCTACAGCAGCATTTATCATAGAGTCATGGAATGGTTTGAGTTGGAAGGAACCTTAAAAATCACCCAGTTCCAAACCCCATGCCAAACCCCAAACCATTCCCTCTTGTCCTGTCACTCCACGCCCTTGTAAAAAGTCCCTGTCCAGCTTTCTTGTAGGCCCCCTTTAGGTACTGGGCAGCTCCTGTAAGGTCTCCCCAGAGCCTTCTCTGCTCTGGGATGAACAACCCCAATTCTTTCAGCCTGTCAAGTTCTTCCATCTACCTTTATAGCATGCCAATATCCAACCACAGACCCACATTTTCTGCTGGCTATCACTGACTTGGTGGACTCGAATACAAGTTTTTGGTTAAATCACTAACTAAAATGAAAATGTAAGAGTCAAGAGACAAATCCTTCATGTTCATACAACAACATTTGTGGTTGGATTTAACCAAAATATCATCCCAGTCTCTGATGCTTAAGTCTCAGGAAGTTATTTTTATCCCAATGATGAGAGAGTGATAAAATTACTTTGGCAGGCACCTGGAGTCCAGGTACGGTCAACTCACCACATTCCCTTAAAATTGGAAGGCTGTTTAGGACAGTCTGTCCAAACTCAGCTAGGTCCCAAACACACCCCTGAGCCCACCCTACTGTGAAACACAAGTCTGAGCAAAGTTATTCTTGGATTACTGTACCACTTTTTATCCAAAAAGAGGGAGAACTACAGTTTTCTCTAAGTGACTGAAATCATATTTTTAACCTGATTCAGCAACACTGAAGCTTCAGTTCAATTTTCTCATTAGCACCCTGACTCAGAAGGGTAGGTTCAGTTGTTAGTTCAGGAAACCGTGAAACCAAGGATTATAGCTTTGTTTATGGATTAAGTACTCCCGTACTTAGGGTGACATGAAAAAGGCCTTTGTGAAGTTAATGATTCATCCAGTGATTTCTGAATCACAGAATACCGCAGATAAGCACCTCAGAAACGACAGTTCCAGAGGATGAGGGAGTATTCATTGTGTAATAAAAAGCAGAGTAAAGTGCAGTTTGGGGGTTTGTGTAGTGATATTTCTGTTGATACTGCGTCTTCAGTGCCGAAATCCATAATCTGTAGCTCCTTGAAGAAGCACTTTTTATTTGGCATTTCAGTTTTGCATTCAATTAACGGGCTATTTTACCCTGCAAGCCAGACAAAGCCTAGGCATTGTCTCTGGAACCTGCAGGTTTTGATGTGATATATTTGATCTGACCTCCATTCCCCAAGCAGCATTATCCTTCTGAAAACAAAACAATCCAAAATCACGTACATGACAGAGAGACATTTCCCTCTTATAATAAAGTGCACATCTTAAAGCTTGCTGAGATACTATTTGGCATTGTGAAAAAAACCCCAACACAGCAGCACAGTAGGCATCTCAAAGAGAAAAGGGACATTGAAGGGAAGAGAAAACTGTCTACAAAATCAATGAGACAAAAAGATAAACACTCCACCGAAGTACTGGATGTTCACTGTGTCTTATACAATTCTTTTAATATAAAAACAGAAACTGACATTTGATTTAACTGAGGAATTAGATAATTCTGACTTCAAAGCAGTAGAAGAAGATTGAACTGACAGATGAAATCAGCTACAAAAGGGTATTCTTTACCCATCATCAGTAGAAAAGGAAGAGAGGATTGAAGTCCCTTCCCAGAGATCAGTGACGGCCAGAAAAGCCCAGTTTATTAGGAACATTCTGATTTTGAAAGTGCCCTAGTGTAATGCTTAATCTCATTAAAAATATTATTTTATTCTTTTTTTTTTTTTCTTTTTCCTAAATTAGGACTGACACCCCCACAGCTGTATGTTCTTGTCTAGTCCTAATGCAATCTCCCTGTTCATTTCTTTAATTTTCCAAAAAGCATTCAGACCTAGCAGGTATCTACCACAAGCTTTCTTTACCTGTCTCTGAAAAATGAAGAGTCTTGAAATTCATGAAGGTAACTCAGTGAGCTGTTACATTATCAGAATAATTATAAGAAAGTCAGCATAAGAATCAAATTTCTTCTATGCATGGCAGAAGTAAGGAAAACTTAAATTCCCTGAGATATTTGATTTGTTGCAGCTGTAATGCTTCTTAGCTAGGAAAAAAAAAGATAGGATTTTTGTATTTGGCAGCTACTTAGAAAACAATAATGTTACATCAATTTATTTTTTAAAATATTATTGAATTTTTAAGTCCTGTATGAGCAGAAACGAGAGGGGCAAAAGACAAATAAAAACTTTTTCTTTATACTGACTTTTGGGTCTGTTAATTTTACTTTTATCTAAACACATGTACTTCCTTTTGATGCTAGAAAATCTTAACTTCCACATAATCTTAGGAGCTGATGCAGTGATTCAAAAAGAGCTATATTTTAATACACACAAAAAGTAATTATACCTTAATTTTTTGGGAATGATGGTTACTTGGCTTTTATTTTCCATCTTCACAGCAAGGACAGAAGATGTTTTTCTCCACATTTTTGCTGACATCTGCTTTGTATGCATCTTTTTGATGTGTCATCTTTCTCCTCCTTGTCACAGGTGAATAAAGGACCTGGCCATAAACTTAACTTTAATATTAAATACTCGTGCCAAGAATCCCTGCTCTGATTTCTGAGCACTGGGGCAACTAGTCAAAATCCAGGTCTTTTGAAAAGCAATGTTGATTCTTCCCAGGCTGCAGTGTCAGGACTGTTTGCCTGCCCAACATTAATCAGCAGTTATGTTTTCTTCTACTTTTGTTAAAAATTAATGAGACCAGAAGGATGTAAAAAGCTCTGTTGTTCTAAATTGCTTCTAAAGTATTTCCAGAACATGCTATGTGAGAAAGCCTTTTAGCAGCAGAAATGTTGCCACTTGAGAATCTAGAACCCACTTTCCACGGGTGGTAATGACATTTCCCAGAAGAAAGAGAGAAAATGTTTGAGGAAATTTTCCTAATTAGATGATAGAAAATACACGCAAATCGTCGGGAGATAATTTGTGCGGGAAAAGGAATGAGAGAAGAGAGAACAATCCAAAGCAGGTACAGAGTAAAACAGATAAAGCATTTCCTCCAAAGGCTCTTGGAAGTTAGAATTTGAGATCTTGTGCAATCTATGGGATGCAGGAGGCTGCCCACAACTCTTTCTCAATGGAAAACAGTTGGGGAGGATTTGATATCTCCTCTTATAAGGAAAGGATTATTGCTTGGGGTGGATTTTGGCCACTAAAGAATATAGTGCTTAATTTTTCTGACCAGAAACAGATTTATTTACCCTAAGACATATTTTCAGCTGCTTTTATCCAACAAAGAAGCTAGATGTTAGATTTGAGATGCAAATGTTCTGTGATAAAAATCCTACATATGATAATAATTCAGGCTTCTTTAACTCTTAATTTCACACTAAATAGATGAGAGCATTTCTTTATTTGGCACTGAGTAGTTTTACCAACAACAATACAAACAGTTCTGAATTTTCTTTGTGTTAACCTTCTGTCAAATCAAAACAACTCAGGTCCATCATCAGGTCTAATGCATCCGGTGAAATTAATATACAGTATTTACTCACAGGAGTTCTGAATTTTCTGTATTAATTTTAATTAGAAAATCAAATGTGAAGACAGATTCTTCATGATGTAAAGTAAACTGACCACAGTGATTAAGAAAACTGATATCTTATGCCCCATGTACAAGCCACAGAGGATCACACAGAGAAATCCTCCTTAAAATATAACTGACAGAAGAGAATGTAAGAGAATGTGAGAAAGATCTAGGAAACAATGAAAGAGCATCCTTCCCAACAGGAAGAAGCTGATTCCTGCAGATCTTCAATTATATCTCAAAACATAATTCTTCAAGAAGAAGCACAGTTTGAAAGTTCCACAGAGGATGTTTCTGGCAGAAAGGATCTCTAAGATCAAAGTTTTCTCATCACAAGTGAGTCTAAGGACACAGATAAGAATCTGCAGGCAGAACACATGATTAGAAACAAACCTGAAGGTAAAGCAAGCCACAATATTTTGTTACAGGTGCTAATCCAGCCACTCATGACAAAGGGACTGCAATGCTTTGCAAATATTTACAGATGAAAACCATGTTTTACTGCGCTGTTTCTGGTCATCCTGAAAGTCTGATGGCATTGAAAAAATCTAAACTGTCTGGATCCATGTTGAAGAAAACAAACCTGATTAAAAACCCGTTATTTTTATAGATAGACAGACAGACACACAGATAATTCTTAGAATTAAAAATAATTGGATGTTTACTTTGATGATAATGAAAGACCAGATTACATACAAGGGATATTACTCCCATAATTAGTTTCAACATTTTAGTACCAGAACAGGCAGGAATAAGTTATACAAAAGTAGCATTTGGCTCCAACAACCCTGACCACTACTGAGATTTACAGACATTAAATAAGAACTTGATTTCTGTTCATAGGATGTAAAATGCAACTTTTTTTTGCCTGGTTGATGACTTCTATTTTGCCTCCACACAAACACGAGCATTTTCATGACGTGTAGTTTTATTTTTCCTCTGTATGGAATGTGTTTAGAATTCAGAAAAAAAAAAAAAAAAAGAAATAAGAATTTTAAAGAGAACACAATCACAGAATCACAGAATATTTTGGGTTGGAAGGGACCTCTGGAGATCACCCAGTCCAACCCCTCTGCCAAGGCAGGGTCGCCTCAAGAAGGGGAAGCAGGAACATGTACAGGTGGGTTTGAAATGCTTCCAGAAAGGGAGAGTCCACGACGTCCTTGGGCAGCTGTTCCAATTCTCTGCCACCCTCAATGCAAAGAAGTTCTCCCTCATGTTGAGGTGGAACTTCTCGTGTTTTATCTTCTGGTCATTGCTCAGCCTCCTGTTACTGGGCACCACTGAAAAGAGTCAGGCACCATCCTCTTGGCACCTGCCTTGGAGATATTTATGTGCATTGATGAGATCCCCTCTCAGGCTTCTCTTCTCCAGACTAAACAAACCCAGCTCTCTCAGTCTCTCCTCATAAGAGCAATACTCCAGACAAGGATGAGATTATTAACTTCTGTTAATTAATTGCAATGCTTATGATATTAGGGAAACTGTTGTCATTTTTTCAAAGCTGAATTCTCACAGAAAAGCCTATTTTTATCAGAACTCAAACTTTCCATGGGAGAAAGCAATTTTAGACCTCTCTTTTCCTGTGTTCCAAATTGACAGTTCAAAATTGTCTCCATCTTGATACATCAAAATGAAATAAAAATGTCATCGGATTTTGAAGTGTATAATTTTGTTTCTTGTGGAAAAAAAATCATATTTTGATATTTTAAATTTGGATCCTGAAGGGAACAATGAAAAGGCAGCTACACGGAAGGAATTCATTGGACAAAGGTTTCCAGGGGAATTTGAAGGAGGTATGCAAGTGGCTCCAAATGAAGTTAGGATTTGGAAGCCCTGGGGCTGGCACCCTCCAAAGAGGTTGGGTCAATAAGGGAATCAGGAAAATTGAAGTTCCTTTCTCAAACTGCATTAATTCAAATACAGGAACAAATGCTTCAAACTAGTTTCATAGAGCTCTATCAAGGAAAGGTACTTTGACACAGATTAATTTGGGCACACAATAGCACCAGAAACACTGTTGGTAAATCAATGATAATGGCAATTAGGCCGTCTTGACTCTTGTCACAGTTCACTACCTTTTGTACAACTGCAATATGTCAGTCTCCTCACTAGAGCAACTTTCACTGTTCTGTGCCTCATTGACCAGGATTCTACTAAATATGGGACGAAAACGGTGTCCAAGTGGAGGCAAACAAGAGGCTGTGGACAAACTCCAAAATGTGTTGTTACAGCTCTGTTACTAAAAATATGACGTTATCATACGGCATAAGAACATTACAACAGCTTTTGTTTCTCAGGGTTAAGCCATGTGAAAGTTTGTTACTATGCTGATATTATGTATCTACAGGATTTAAAACAAATGCAGCCTTGCAGGATCACCAGTGAAATCACTTGTTCCATGCTCTCAGTGCGAGATGCAAAACATTATCTACTCAGTTAGGTAAACATATCTTACATACCCAACCAGATCCCAACATGGGTACAAGAGGGTCTTTCCTGTTTCGTTTATAAGTTTCTTTGTTTCATTTCCAGTACCGAGGGTCCAATTTCAAGTATACATACTGTTCTTAACACCAGCTATTGTCTGCAGCAGCAGGCACAATTGTAGAAATGTATTAAGAGAAGGGTGTTTCAGAGCCAAATTCACTGCTTCTTAAAAATGTCTGGTTGCTGGATCAAGGTTTTATTGAATGTATCTCTTCTTAGTACTGAAATTGTGGACAGTGTAACCTATGAAAATAATGATAAAATACAGTTTACCCATTAATGGCATAAAGATTAACTAACCAGAAAGGAATTTCCAGGTGGCTAATTTATTCCTAAGTAAGAGCTGGCACTTCCAGGGTGGCTGCAGACACGGCATGTTCTGTGCTGTTCCACGGACCTGATGCATGTGAAAAACCATAACAATACACGTTGGATGTGCCACGCTTGCACAAGGAGTGGTGCAATTTTCTGCATCGCACTCAGCTGCTCACAGTCTCCTAAAACCAGGAACATTTGGTGTCAAACACCTGAAAATGGCATATGACTACACAACAGGTTATGGCAGAGTGAAAAGGTACCCAAAGATACAAATGGGCTGTTCCAAAACCATCGGCAACCTGGCTGCAGTGTTCAGTAGATTACTGCAACTGAAGTTATCCTTTTTGTTCACAGACATTTCCTCTGAAAGCTCATAGAAAATCAAAGTGTCTTGGAGACACTTGCTTCAAAACAAACCCATCTCCTCACACAAAGATCAATATAACATAAAGGAAGGAATGAAAACTTGTTTATAGGTGCCAAAGATTGAATACGTCTTTGCTGTAATTAATGCACTCTTGCCAAGTTCTGAAAATCAGGCACCTTCATTACTGGTTTGGGCCTAAGGCCTAATCATTGCAGTTTTTGTGCTTCTAGCTGGCAGAATCCTCTCCAGGCATCGTGGGTCTAGAGATTTTATTGTTCTAGTTCATACCTATTTCACCAAAATGTGAAAGCCATTGCAAAATAATTCAAAAAAATATTCAGTGTTATAGTTGGACTACCATTTTACTCGTATTTACTTTTCTTAGTTTGAAAGGCCAAATAACATTTGAGGTTTGCCATATTAAAAAATTCAACACATTTAGCCTGGATAACAAGGTGTACAAAATAAGGTAACACTGATTATTGCCTGGCACATGAAAATGCCACAAGCTGCCTTCAGCTGGAATAGTAAATGGTTGAATAGCCCAAGGCTCCGTTAAACAAATGACCAGCAAAACCTGTCAGCACAAGTAGGCTGACTTTTATTTTCAGATAATTGAGTATAGCAAAATAAAGATCGGTGGGCAGGTATGCAACATTGTTTTCTTAATATCTTTAAAAGTACCAATAAGAAATGATTGAAGATAAGGAATTTTGTAGATGAAGAAGAAACAAAAAATTAGTGTATACTCTTCAGAAACATTCAGTAGTAAAAATTAAATTTTGGAAAAAAAATGGAAGGGAGAGTGGATTTTGTCCAAATGTCAGTCATGTGTTAAGAGAAAATATAATAACAGCTGTGCAAACTTCAGTTTATTTTTAACTTCAAGTCCGTGAAGGGGGGAGAAGATCACACTGTGATATAAAACTGTTTGCTAGGAAAAAGTTAACAATCAATCTGCAGTAATAGTTTCCATGGGCTACAACTGAGAAACTGCCATCCCATTTGCACCATGTTTTTAAAAAAATGTCATTATATCCTTCAGACAGAAGTACTGAACTTAAAACCCAAGATTGAACTCTTAGAGCATATCAAAAAAAGTACAGAAAGGGGAGTAGCATAAAAATGGGTGGATGAACAGATACACATCTTTCCTTTTGGTCCTTCGTGTGTATCCTTCTATGTCAAGTACATACTTTCCGACCAAATGGGATTTCAATCTTCAGTCTTTCTATCCAGTACATAGTTCATCAGCTGCTGGTTTTTGTTTTAAGGGAGAGTAAACAAAAGAGCTTCCACAGAGCAGAATTATGGACTTTTATTCACTGAGGATAGTGGTCAGCTTAAGATAACCAATTTTGCATGAGAAATATCTTGTGTTGCTCTGTGCATCTCAATGTTCCAAAACTGTGAAACACAAGAAGGGATATGCAACCTTGCTTCTTTCATGTTGAATTACCTGTCTGGATGGGGAAAAGCCACTTATTACACATTTTGGTTCTTTATGTGGAACCCATGAAGTGTTTTTAAGAGAACCATTAAATACTTAATGAGGGCAACATATAATTTGTATCATAATACTAATAATAGAGAAATAGAAAAAGAAACTAGAAATTAAACATAAAATAAGCTTTTTAAGTGGGCCTTATTCCATTGAAAGCTTGTGATGATATTTCTAGACTGTTTGTTCATGTGTTCTTAAAGAAAGTGGTTAAAACAGCTAATAAAAAAACGTTAAACTTTCTTCAGTACCTCACCAGAGTTTATACTGACTTTTTTTCTGGCCATCTAGATTTGACTGTTTATGCCTCTCAGGAGTGATGCCTCTAGGTCAAAGTAGTGCAAATTCATACTGACTTCACCGCCAGTTTTGCTCCTCCAAGCAGTTCAGAGTAAGCTCCAATTCTATTTCCAATTTGTCTCTTGTGGGAAGGATGTTGAGTGTCATTTTTTTCTCAGTACTGTGATGTGAAATAGATATGTGCTGTCATGCTTCTGAGAGATTTGAGGAAAGGAAGCAACTGATTTCTAAACCAGACTTGCGCATTTATTACCCATCAACATGAAACTCATAGGGGAAAAAATGGGAAATTACAAGATATTATTGTCCTTCGAAAATGCTGAAAATTCAACACACTCATCACAAGAGTTTTGTGTTTTCCACCCAATTAGCTGGTGTTTTATGAATTCCTTATTGTTTTATTTAATAGTTATTTGGGGCAGGTACTGTTTTGCTTATTTGTGTTTGAAGGGGGTTGTTTGGTTTGGGCTTTCTAAGAACTTTTCCTCAAGAGCACTGCTCCTTTACTAGATGCTTTAAGTTTTGGAATTATCAACGGCCATATCCATAAGGGTGATGAGTACTTTCCCTTTTGCTTTTAATTCCCCTTGTTTCTCCAGTACATGTTCTTTTAGGCTTTTTGCTCTTAAATGACCTTTGCCTATCTTTTTCCAGGAGACAGCACAAACGAGATTTCCTAATAAATGGAAAACTCACAGAAATTATGTGAATGTGGCCCAAAAATTCATTCAGTCCAACAGGTAGGAAAACCCTCATTCTCCAGGGTAATAAAAAGCTACCTTTTGTCTTCTGTGTCAGATAATGTAATGACTCCAAAAAAAATCAGTATCAGGAAAGAATCTCATGGGATGTTCAGGAATACTGATCTCAATGTTCCTTTTTTTACTGGTTCATTTTCGCAGCGCAGCCTTATGCTCCTTTAACTGTTTTGGACAGAATTTATTCCAAATCATGGCACCTAAAAAGCTAAAAAAGGATAGGGAAAGAGACTTTAGGGTACTGGTAGGCAGCAAGCTCAACATGAGCCAGCAGCATGCCCTGGCAGCCAAAAAGGCCTCCAGCACCCTAAGCAGCATTAACAGGAGCACAGCCAGCACAGCACTGCCTGAAAAAACCCCAAGCATTTATTACTACTGGGGAAAGGGGAAGGTTGGCAAGAGCACAAGACAGTACATTCCACCAGCAATTTGCTTTCTCAAAAAGCCTCCTGGATGTAAATCCCTGTTGTCATGTAAAACATATCCCATGGATCATGTCCTGCCCGGTGCTCTGCTTTGCTGCTTAACCCAGTGCAACCTCTATAGTTGTAGATGGCATTTTAGTTCAAGAGCTAAAAAACAAGTCACATTTACATGGCCATTCTCATACATGCCCTTAACCAACCATTACGATATAAAATAAAGTAATTTCTGCTGTTAGCATATATAGGCAACAAAGAAGTTCAGAGTATTGGACCTAACTGATATTTTATTTATCTAGATCAGCTTGGATACAATGGGAAAAGAAATTTGAACAGGTAGAAGGCATAGTAATTGTAATTTGGATATCTATTTTTCAAAAATATTACAATATATTTCTCATAAATAGAGTATTACATAAAAATAGTATGAACTGATAACAGACAGAAAAGCTTTATCCTAAGATAGGAGATTCAAACACAAATATCATCTTCCTCTGGTTTCCAACACTGGCTTTTCCAGATAGGATGCATCCCTATGGCCCAAAAGGGTCCCAGAAATATCTACACAGGCCAATGATGAGCTCAAAAGCCATAGCCTAATCTCTTAAAGAGCTGTTAAGATACACCAGTAAGAGTTCCAACCCAAAAATTATTTAATAGCTTACATGAAATTCAACATAAGAGCTCCAAGGACTAAACTGGGACAGCTCTTCAACACTTACTAGTAGCCATTTCTGGTCATCTGGTTAATAATGATGGTAGTACAGAAAGCCTCTGCCTTTTTAATCAAGTATAAAACTCTCAGTACTTTGTAGAAGTAATTTTCTGGAAAGAAAAGGAAGCACAGTCAGCAGTGACTGCCATTCAAATTAAAGGTGAAATATGGTAGGAAATATTCTGGCCATTACAAAACATCCTGACAGCAAAGATATCTGAAAATTGTCATAAATTCAGGCATGCCATTAAATATATATTTATGATAAACACAGTGAAAAAATTACAATTTTCTATTTTAGAAATGTCATTATAAATTATTTTTTCTTTTCTGCATTGTCAGATTGCAAAGTTCGTCTTCTCAAACTAGTACTTTGCAGTCTGGTTTTGGAGTTAAATCAGAATCTAGTCACCGTGACAATCTCACCACTAAAATTTTTAAAGTCCATTTTAGAAGAGGATCTTAAGCAAATGTTTAGCTTGAAAAAATATTAAAAATTGTCAGTTTTTCCCAGAAGCTGTATATTGGAAAATGGTTTTAAGGAATATATTCTTGCAGACTGACTTCTGCCTCCTAAAGAAGATATGCACATATGGAATGATGTCTGATATAAATACCAGATTTGTGTGCACAGATGCAGCTGTGTGCATGTCTGCAAGCTCAGATCAGTCTTCTGTTTACCAAAAAATCAGCATAGGAAGTTGAGCACCTGATTGAACCTTTCCTATTTCTGCCATGAAGTGCTTCACTTCAGAAGTGGTTTTTCTGGACCATTGTTCATCAAAGAGGTGTAGTGTGACATGAGTGGCTCTTTGCTCAGGCACGCTTCTCTCTTAGGAATGATTTCATGGATGCATTGTCTAGTTTGCCCACTTGAATCACTGGTAGTATGAACTAACACCTTGTTCTGAGAAAGTGTGGAATGGAATATTGTTTCTCGAATCAGCTGACAGCAGCCCAGAGCCCAGAGGTCTTGAAAGACTCTGAAAAGACTACCCACAAGATATAGTTTTATCCCAGTAAAAGACGACCTCTTCCAGTTCACACCATTACGTATCCCAGTGCTTCTTGACCTCTTCCTTGTCAGCTCAGCTGTACTGATTGATTGATTCAAGGGATAGAGAGTTGGCTTGTCCATCCTCTTATAGATGGAAGAAAGAATGATTCCATGACATGTACTTACACCTGCATGGTGATAAGGTAGTCCCTGCACAGCCAGGTAAAGAAGTTTCTTATTCTCCTATATCCCTTTGTGCATATGATCAAGACAAATCCATTTTATATAGCTTCCTAGAAAAAGAAATTTATTATAAACCTTGGCCAGAAATATCATATTTTTGTCTGTTATATTATTTTCCACAATTTTCCCATTTTGCTTTACCCTTGCACTTCTGTTACTTTTCACTTTCCTAAATACTAAACACCACACCATGACACAAAATAAGCTACAAATGTTCATACACACATGATCAGCTGGTGTCTTTCGAAGCTAAAACCAGGTGATGCTACTAAAAGAATAGAAAGTTGTATTATAACAGTTTCAGGCAAGTAAAGACATGGGGCATTAAGGAAATTCAGTGGTCAGGGATTGAACCTTGCAGCTGGATGAGCAGGATAAGTGATAACAAGCTTTAGCGAGAGCAAGACTAAACAACAGCCTTCACCAAGAAAAAAACCTCTGAATGTTGTATGTCAGCAATGCACAAAGTCACAGAACAGATTATCCAGGAGTATAACAACAATGAAATTAGCATTAGAATCTCCAGAGCTTTACAAACAACATTATAATAAAAAAAAACCCCACAGATAAGGTATTTCTGCCTGCATATAAACAAGCAATGTTATACTGCTCCTTCCTTAATTTAGAAGTTATGATTTATTTGTAAAATAAAGATCAAATCCATATTCATGGAAGTGGAAAGTCTACTATGCATATTATGAGAGAGAATTTGTTTATTTAAGTGGTGAAAAAAACCAATCAAAGCTTATGCATGTAAGACATAAATGTGCATTGATAACTACTGAGTATACCACATGCATCCAAAGCATCCGAACCACACAGAACAGTCTTTGCTGATCAACCCATCCTTCTTTGTGGGAAGATATTTTTTAGTATTAGATCCCGTTGATTCTCACTATAATGGCATGTCAGATAAAATACTCAAAATTAAACCACAACAACATTAACCAGGACAGTCTTCTAATGCCTCTTTTGTGGTCCATGTCAAATCTTTGTTGCTCTAAAAACGTATATAAAAGACAAAACCCGGGACCAACTTGTATTTTCATTGATGAAGCCAAAGACTGTCGGGCAGTTTATCTTTAGTCATACAGTAGTTTGCTTTCAAAATCAAAGTACAGGTTGATTAAAACTTATACAAAACCCCACTTAATTCTTGATATTTAGGTAATTACTCCAGAGCAGATCTGAAACTCACCAGTAGAGCAGAGTACAAAAAACCCCCAAAATGTCATTACTTGAGTTCAGTGTACTAATTAAATAGAGAATTATGCTTTCCACAGCTGTTAGTCCAGTGCCTTTCAATAGAACATTCAGCTCAGGTCTTGTAGAGAGAAATACCTACCTTCACAAAAATATGGTACTTAATTTCAGAAAAAAAAGTGATTCAAATATATAGAAAAAAATTAACTGTCCATTTGTATGATTATTACCACAGCCCTTCAATGACAATAAACCAAGATTATCTGCAGAAACTTGACTCTAGATTTGAATTATTTTTTTTAACAGTAATCAGATAAAATTTCCAATTTTCCCATCCTTTAATTTGAAATCTGATTTCTTAGCTATGAGGAAGCATTTAAAATTTTGCCTTTTACCTACCTCATTAATGTTAGTAGGTATAAAGTGTTCTAAAATAAAAGAATGATTGTCAGTGGAAAATGCTTTTTTTTTTTTGCTTAATCATTGTCCTTCTTATTTGCTAGACAATCTCATTGTTATATGATCATATCTTCTCTTCACACTTTTCAGCTGACACAAGATCATGTTTGTAAATGCTTTCCATTTGAATGTTGTAAAGCCAAGTCAGAGAAGATACAGGGATGAAGAATATGTGGAAGCATAATAACACTCTCAAGGCACTAAATGACAGCAGGATAAGAGACCTTAGAATATTAACTATTTTTCTTCAACCCAGCAGGAATATTTTTTAAAGGAGCTATATTCTGGAAACTTACATCTTGAGAGCTTTGCCTGTTTGATTTCTAGTCTTTTTTTTTTTTTTTCCCACAAAGGCTTTTACGAAAAGAACATTTTCTAGGACACAAAAGAGAATTGAGGACTAGAAACGGAGTTATTTGTTTGACCCTGCAGAAGTCTTGCATTACTTTTCTAGAAAATCTGCTTTGTAGGAGGTTTTCACTTACCTCATTACATCCATGGAAAGAGGCATCGTTGTTCTGAATTTCATTCATATTTGAAAACATTGTTCATATGTTTCTAGCGAAATACCCTCTCCACATCAAATCAAAGAGTCACAGTTGACATTAATTGTAGTTCCTCAGATATTTGCCTAAAATAAAATTTTGAAAATTATTACAAGAAGGTCGTAGCTGAAGATGTGTCCACAGAAGCCAGAAAAAAACAAAAAAGCAGGAAGTCAAGCACATCAAAATTAAGTAGAGTAAGCAGGTTGCAGTCACAGCGAGTCTTTCAGTTCAAGGCTGAAAAATAAGTATTAATATTAACATGGCTATTCATGGAGACTTACAGGCAATTTCAGTTTTTCTTCACATAAAAATGGGGATTATAACAAATCAGAACAAAATAGAATAAAGGGTCGATATAGTCACAAAGGAAGGTTTACAGTTACTGCTGGTTTCCTCTCGTAGGTTAAAGAAATCATTAGATGTGAAAATATTATGGTGAAAAGGACAGAGTTCAAGTATAATGGAAAAGAAAATGTAATCTCCCATAAAGAACACAAGTTCTGAAAAGTAGTGCTGTTTGAATGTTTCTCCACTAGTTTTAATTCCCAGTACTACCAAATTATATCCAGAAATGTCCTGTGTAAGTTTAAGTCATATAATATATTAATAAACTCACTGTACTTTCTTCTATATACTTAAAAAAGCAACAGAAGGGAACATCTTGTTAATGGAGAAAACAAATTCATTACATTTTTAAGAATTTTTCACACGCAAAAAAAAATCTTATTCATTAAAATATATTTGGTTTTAAAAAGAAAAAAAAATCATGAATTTGAATCTGACAAGCAAGATATCATACACAACTGTCAGGACTTAAAATGTGACCCAGACTGGGGGTGTATAGAGATCACCACCTCCCTTCTGAGGTGATCCATGTCACAGAGCCTGGAGTCACCTGGGCATCCTTGGATAGAGTCCAAACTCTCACAGAAAGCCCCTGAGGAGCTATTCACCCTGTTTAGGAAAAGTTATGTGCAGCATGGGATGTTCTCCAAGAAAGAGGCTCCATTTGGGAAAAAAATTAAGTCCTTTTTTTAACACAAGAGGGTGAAGGATGTACCACTTTGAGCAGTCAATAGATGCTGCTAATTTTGACTTTTCACCTGTAATAGCCAACACATAATGATGATTTCTGTTATTTCAAAGCAATTTGATTTTTCCAGACTATTTACCACTTGCACAGATGATAAGTTGTTGTTGCAGTTCCTTGTTTATGCACCTCTTGGTGGTATCTCAGAGTGCCTCTGGCATCTAGATTCCCACAGCTGTCATTCACACAGTTTCCAGATGTACTTTTCAAGGAAGTTTCTGATTCACAGAGCTACTTCCAGGCTCCAACTTCCAAGATGAGAGGCCTCCCTCTGACGCTATTTTTCAGGAGATCTTTTCTTTTCACCAGTATTCTACCTTTTTAACCAGGCCACCTTATTGCTGCTCACAACAACATAGTCGTAAGGGCTTAAGGGTTACCTTTGAAGCATTTTCTGCTGTCATCACTACTTATGCAGCCCTAGCAAGATCTGATCACCTAAGAAAATCCAGAAAGACTAAGAGGACAGGAGGGAAAACTGAAAGTATTTTAAATTCAAGGTGCACAGATTAAATAAAAAAAGCACTTCACACATTGATTAAGCCCTTATTAGTGACAAGTTTTTATTTTCCTTTTAGTAAAGACTTCAATCCTCAGCACTAGATACTGAATTTTCATAAATTTGGAAATCCCACTGAACCAGGGAATGGGCTATCAGATAAAATCTGTGTCAGCAAGTTTGAAGAATGAAACTTCTTTCTATAATCATCTCAGAGTGAACAGATGCATGTTTGATGATTTGCAGACAGAATAAAAGACTAAGGAAATGGAGAAACAATTGGTCTAACCATGCAGTCATTTACCCAAGCAAGCTATTTCCATTTAAATCAAAAAGCATTGCTTACCTGAGCAAGTGTTTCCCACCTACATAACAACTTGCAAAAATGGAATCGAAGTCATCCCAGTAAAGTATTACTTCTGAGCAAAGGGAAAACAGATGAATAATCTTTCAATGAGATAAGCAAAATTTTAACCAAATTTTATATTTGACAGTATATTAAATGTATCACAGAGCAATCCTCCGGAGGAATCAACATTTGAAATCATCTCTAGGCAACAGAGCACTTTCTCCCTGCTGTAGTTATTGTAATGTCTGTTTTTTGAGTTGCAGTTTGTTTGTTTGGACAATTTAATTAAAGAGCTGAGTTTGAAACAAACTTTCCTCCATTGTGAATTCTGTCAAGGATACAATTCTATCTAGTTTTCTTGACTTGAAAAATCTATTTAGGAACATGGTCGGAATAAACATTTATATACATTTTCAAGTTTATCTAAGCCTATAGATGTTCACCTGCTGCAGAGTCACTAATACTACATGAAAACTATTTGTGTTCAAACAGTTAGGTAAGGAGGAATGTAATTGTGGATTTCGGCAAGAATGGTGTTTCTTATTTAATACTCACCTAATTAAGAGCTATCTTGAGACAAAAGAGACTAATACTGAAAATATGGAACCTTAGGAATTTCAGGCATGGGAACATTATGATACACTAGCATCAGGGGATGAAAGTACATTCTTTTCCCTATCTTATTTTCAGGAGGTTCAGGAAACCTGAGGGCTGCTTCTGGCAATTCACCTGGATGCCCTTTTTCCCTTTTATCAGTTTCATTGTGTTTTACAGAATGTACAATGGCCTGTGGTGGCATAAGATCACCTGCAGAGCCTAAATCTGAGTCCAGCAGTGCACAGAGTACACATGTGCAAGGCATCAATCTCAGGAGGGACAGAAAATAACTTCTTCAGAATTAAAAGTAGAAGGGCAGATTGTGACGTTGGCCTGCACTGGAGGGGATATGGAATTGTATTTGCTTGTGGGAAAACACTCTGAGCCTTCCTCGTTTCCACAGGAGTTCCCAGTTCTTTTTAGATGGCGTGCTTATACCATTGTGCCCTGGTGTTTTAGTCAGCTCTTCCCTATATGTCAAACCAACCATAACATCAAAGGGAAACAAGAACAAAGAACAGCCTGAAGTGGTGTCACGCACACAGGTGGCAACAGATCCCTTTTTGCCTTCTTCATTCCTGTGGGTATTCATCAGGGCCAGGAACAATCTGTTGTTTCTCAGGTTCAGCTACACAGTTTTAAAAAAAAACAACTAAACCCTACCTACTTAGAAATAAACCACAGCAAACTAAGTCACCATGAACTTTTTACCTCTGTTCGATACATAATAATGAAGTACAGGCTCATGGAATTCCCTTATTTTGCCAAGTTGTTAGTCACATTGGCAAAGATGATTTCAGGGAAAGGCAATGGCGTTGGACTGAAAATGATGTTTACTCTCTAGTTCTGTTACAGTGTTTTATTATTATCAAAATAAGTTCTAAGCCTCAGATATCTGGTGCCAGAAAATGTACATGGACAAGTGGGATGAAGGAGTGCCTGTTGTTCCTTGGGAAATGTAGGTTCTTGCTTCCACTGCAGAATGAGAGTGTTGAGAGGAAAATGAGACAAATACATAACACCATGGAACTTTATGTTCCCAAATTCAGGAGGTTTAAAAATAAGATAGCAACATGTAGGCACCTTAAACAGCTCTGCTTTGCTGGCGAAAGTTCTTGACTTCACTAATGGTGAAGTCCCAGCCAGCAAACGGGACTTCCCAGCCAGCAAATCAGTCATTGGTCATTTTGTGGTAAAAAAACTCATGCATTTTGACTCAGAACACCAAAAAGACACCAAAAAAAATGGATAAACAAATAACAGGTGAGAAAAAACACGCAAAGCAAAGTGCAGAACAAGGAAACTGTGCAGTTAGTTGTAGCTGCTACCGTCATATTCAGAAAACTAGAGGTGGAATCCCATGGAAAACAGCTCTGAAGGGCAGAGGAGCTCAAGAATTGGCAGGTCTTTAAAGACAACCTCCTCCAAGTACAGGAATAGTCCATTCAAACTGACATTAAAAATCGTAGGCGTTACAAGTTGTCATGTGATCTGTAAATTAGTCCTAACAGAATGGATCATAATTACCTTTGTATTACGTAAATAACAAACCTAATCAAGGCAATGATAGAAATATGGAAAAGAAAAATAAAATCCCTAAATCTAAAGAAAGAACAACTACTCCTATTACTAGAAGGCAAGAAATGTCGACTTTGGATAATGTTACACTCTAATTCTTTTGTCTGGAATATTGCCCAAAGAAACAGAGCCAAACTCTTCCAACAGTAACTCTCCAGCTTTTTTCCCCAAAGTTTGCTCTCAAAGCTGTGTTCTTCTCCACCCCCACACCCCACACCTGAGCTTCTCCATTCTTGCTGTGCTGTTGCCGTGATGATGGGTGCTCTCCCTGCTGCTCGTCCTGCCCCACCATCCCAGCCCATTGGCCATCACTCCACAGTGTTACACTGACATGCTTGCAGGTGAAGTCTCCTCATTCTAGAACCCCTCTTACACCCACCACTGTCTTCTTCTAGTAACTTGCATCAAACAAGTTCTTTGTACCTTCAAACTAACTAAAAATGATTGTGTGCTCTTTCCAATCTAAATATGCTGAAAGACCTCAGAGCAAACCTCGGATTCTCTGTACAATCTCCTAGACATGTTGTCTCTTTTCAAATGCCTTCCAAAATGTTTGGGGTTTCTGGGTTTTGATTCATTGACTTTTTAGGTATCTGGTTTTACACTGACAACTGAGACAAATTTCCTTTAGCACTAGACCTGAGAAAGTCCTGGAGTAGTAAAACAACTGCTGATAATATATTCTTTAATGGATATTGTCACTTACATTATTTTGCTATAGGATCTTACAAAAACAGACCTAAATGGGCACAGGTCAAAAACTACTTATATGATGGCAATTACAATATTATTAATAAAATGACATATTCCTATTTCTAAGTCCCAGGAAGAGCACTTTCCTCCCCCCGTATATTCTATATATAATACCTGTTTAGATAAAATGTATTTTATATTTATATAGTTTCAGAATTAAAATGTGTCATCCATCTGAGGAAATTCACTCTAAAGGAATTTATCAGTCAAAACAAAAAGCCACACAAGAAGCCAGCCACAGCAGAACTGATACACTATTTGGAGCTGTTATCTTTAGATAACAGTAACTTACATGGATTAAGACTTAGAGTTTGATTTTTTAACAAAAAGCATCTTGGAAGCAACTGAACTATTTAAAAAATAATTCCCTATCATGGAACTCAAGGGGAAAAGCAGCACAGAAATTTTGTAGGATGGTTTACACTGGGGGGAGAGAAGGGGCTAAGAAGCTAGACAGAAGAATAAAGTCCTGTGACTCATAGACCTCTTCCTCCAAAACCCATTTGACTAATTCAGTTCCCTTTTGTCCAGGGAGAAGATAACGGTTCCGTGCTATGCAAGCACTATGAGATCAATAACAGCATCCGTCGTCATAACCAAGCTATCGAGGCAGATGATGACAGCAGGAGCAGGAAGACAACAGCACTGTACATAAATCACACAAGACTAGCAGAGAAAAACAAATTATTGAGGGATTTGTTGCAAATCCTGTGCACTGACTTCTCCTGTGGCCCCAGTGAGGAAAGGATGAAAGCCGGGATCTTGGAACTGGTTCTGATATTAACAGAAAGGGCAAAAGAAAAAGTTACAAGGTGAGAAACAAGGTGCTGCAGAAGTTCCATCAATGGAGGAACAAGCTTCAAGGAGTAGCAAGAAAAAAAGAAGCTATAAGAAGAAATTAAACTGTTCTATGTATAGCGTGATAGCTAGAGAGTTTAACAAAGTGTTGGAAGAATAAATGTTTTTCCCTAAAGCAGAAATGTCAGTGTATCCTCACTAGACCTAGCTGTGTGCCAAGAGCTTCGGCAGTTCCAAGAAAGTGCATGACAGTATACAGTCTCTCATTTTAAATATAAGAAGGGATTTTCAATCACTGAGGCCCAATATAGTCTTTTGAAGGTCAAAAGATTAAAAAAAAAAAAAAAAGAACATACACTACTGCAGGTAAGAGGTCTGAAAAGGCAACACAGGGAGTGCGGAGAGAAAGAGAGAAAGGAACAACACTGTATTGATTGTTATTTATTTTAAGTATGAAAATACCAGTAAAGAATCAGCAAATTTATCTTGAGAAATTCTGTGTGGCAAAAGTTCTCTACAAGGTGGCAAATAGAAGGAAGTTTATAGCTCAAATGTTAACACTGTACTGTGTCAAGAGCAACAGCCAAACATCTACTGCTCAGCATGCCTTCCCTAAAAGTTGAAAAGGGGAAAGGGAGTGCCTCAGAAAGATGGAGAGCTTGGGTTGAGCTGTGGGCAGCCAGCCCAGACACAAGGGGTTAAACAGCACAGGTTAAACAGAGGAAAAAAAACCAAACCAAACCAAAACAAAAAAAGCAGTGTCACTTCAAAAGTGTCAATTGTCCAAAAAGGAATTGACACACAATGAATTAAAAAGAGACCAATAAATCATTAAAAATTATGATTATGTTTTAGAGAAACATTGTACAAGTTATATGAGTTAACAGAAAAGACCACAGATAATTAATTTACTCTGGATATTGGTAAAAGACTAAATATTCATGTATGCAAATGATTAATATTTAAAAACATGTTATTACCTGCTTAATTATCATAGATTAATCAATGATGATTAACAAGTGATGAATCAATGGATCTCTATAGAATTGAAAGAAAACAAGTTCCTACCTTAAAACAAGAATGTAGATAAGCAAACTTTCCAGAAACAACTGAGTGTACAGAGATGGTGTTTGGCAAGGAATAGAATTCAGCCCTAATCCACAGGCAGCTGTGAAGACTGACGTTCTTCCAGAGACCTGTAGGGTGGAGAGGGCATGGCAGAGGCACTGCCAGAGCACCAGGCAGGGCTGAGATTGCACAGAATTATAGCAATGGGTGGGTGAGACCAGGACAGTGGAGACCCTTACATCAACCAAAGCTTAGTGCAGTAAAGTGTGAAACTCAAACTACATCACCCAAATGGATGCCAACAGTGTGCTCAGTGGCACAGTACAGTGGTGACTGTGACTCATTTCTCAAAAGAGGCACAAAGCGATCAATTTCCAGCTGAATTTCTATTAAAAAGATGGCATTCCGGTTATGCCATAATATTTGCTGAAGTAGCAAAATGGCTTCAGATATTCAAAATAGGTGCAGGTGCGCAATTCAACAGCTTTCCTTTGAGGTGATACAGATGGTGCTTGGCAAAAACTCTGGCCTGGTAGGCCAGGGGTCAGGCGAGGCCAGCTGTGAGCACGCAGCAGCCACAGGATGCAGGGGACACGTGCATAATGCAAACACCAGCAGGCAGGGAAAGCACTGAGTGTCGGAAAGGGACAGCAGCTGACCAAAATTGCAATTACTCTGGGGAAAGAACACAATCCTTAGAGGGCTACACCAGAGATATTTGCAGCTGTGATGAAAAGGCACGGAGGACCCTAGGAGTCACTGCCAAATAAACAGCAGCCAGCTTACACTGCACCCCCTCCCTCTGACCAAAAAAACCAAACAAAAATTGTTTCCTACGCAAAATACAAATCAGGAGGAGAAACCTGAGTGGTTCAAAATCAATCATCTCAGTGATAGCCATAGCAAACAAAATACAGAAAAGAAACCATATTTTTACATGTCCACGTGTCTTAATAATAAACTATTGTAGGAATACAACAGCCACCACTAAGGGCTGTGTGATATAACATCCAAGTTGCTATTCAGTGTATAAGGGGAACAGGTGATGCACTGGCAAACGAAGCTGGATTCGAGATGCAGCCTGCTAACCTGCTGCACATAATTTGGCAGCTGCTGATTCTTCTAAATGCCCTTTGCATCCCATCTGCAGAAAAGGGAGATTTTTTTCTTGCTTTTCCAGAAGGAAGCACATGAGGTGCTTAAAGGACTGCACAGAGGGAAAGTCCTAACTGACAAAATTCCCAAGTATAAATTCACAAATCAGCAATACAACAAAAAACTGCCTAAAATTATTGTATTTGCCATATACAACTGAATCTGCACTCATTAAAAAAGCAAGAGGGAATCACACACTTCAAAAACATTTTAGGAAAGAGAGATCAGAGATGAAGCAAGATGAAGGGAAAAACAATCAGCAGATTTCCCAACAAATCCATAATTTTTCAAGTATTTTGGGAGAGATTAAAATGCCCAGTGATGTGAATTTGTACTGTAAAACTTGACATTTGCCACAGCATCAATTTTCAATTAACGAAAATGCCTAGAACTTGAGCAATTTGTGGATCCTGTGGTTTGGTGGACCTCATTCTCCTTCCAGGCGTGTGCTCCTTACTTTTTGTTAACAGCTACTCTACACAATGTATAAAAAGTAAGTGCTGAAGGCAGAAATAGCATTTTTACCTGTGCACTACTATAACAATGACTTCAAAATACCTGGTATACTTTGGGGTAAAAGGAAACGCCACAAGAAATTAGCTTTGTTAGGCTCCTCCTGTAGAAAAAACTATTACAATTCTGTTTTCCAAATGTATAGAAGCTTAACACATTTCAAAGTCAGGAAATGTACAGAATTGGGATTCTGATGTTGCATAATTACTTTTCAGAGTCTTCATCTCTACTATATTTTAAACTTAACCCCTATGCTTCCTAGATTAAAGAAAATAGATTAATATGTCAGCCCCAAAGAAGATTTTCGAGCTTTCAAAATCTCATTAAATTAAGCAATCTTTTCCAATGTATATCACAGTATTAGTAAATACAAAAAGAAATATTAGTTGCTATGCAATAGATTTAAAATAATTTCAGAGGCTATGGAAATTAGCATAATCTACTACTGAGTAAATCCATCGTTGAGGGTAGGCTTAAAAACATATGGTTGTGAATAAAAACTGGAAAAATAGTAGGGTTTCGGTCTTTAAAAAAAAAGGAAAGGAAGATTTTGAGGAAAATTTGCATTCTACTAAAGGAAAGGCATGGATTCATAATCAACATTTTCTGGGAAGATGGGAAAGGTCAACAAGGAATAATTTTCATTTACAGCAAAGACATAGGTTGGACAGCAGGAGAAATATTTTCTAAAAGATGTTGAAATGACAAAGCAAGTCCACTGCTTGGAAAAAACCCCACAAAGATAGGTTAGATAATTTTTTGTCTTTGAAAAGGCTAAGATAATATCTTCAAGAAATTTTGAATCCTATGTTGCTGTAATTCCCAGAATAAATTCTGAGTTTGCTACATTTCCTTTCATTTAATAAATAATCTTTTAATAAGGCATTTCTTTTTATATATTTGGGGATTTTTCTCTGCTACTGATTATTTTCCCCCCTTTTTAACCATATATTGAAATGGAGATTTTATTGGAGTTAAAAATACATATTTTGTGTCTTTTCAGGTTTTTTTATGGTCAAATAACTAATAAGTAATGCTACTTCTAGGTTTGTGACATTTCTTTCTGAATAGGCCTTGTATTTCTGAACAAAGTTTGCAAATTGATCCACTTCTTACGACCTTTTACTTCCAAAGGCATTATTTATTACTGCCTAAATATATTTTCCATAAATCAGTAACACAATCCTCAGTTTTTGGTTTCAATTTTTGACAGTTTGAGTTATCAGTACTTTGCTGGGAAAGGAAGTAAAACTGATTTAATTGTCAGCCAAATCTTAATCTACTGCTGTACCTTTGTTAAACTGTGTAATAGTCTGTGTACAGAATATATCTTCTCATCTTTGAGTGCTTCTCAATTTCAGTATTCCAGTCATTCACTCAGACTATAAATTTATTTTAATGAATTTATTTTAATGATACAAATGTATATCTGGTCATAGAGCCTTGCTACTGCTGATCTTTGTTGTTGATGTGCCATAGTATTTTGCAGGGAACTGGCACAGAAGAGAAACTTACTGAGGCAATTTTGTCTTCTTCTTTATTTTCTTTTCATATGTAAAACTAGTAGAGACACAGCAATCTCACTCGCATTAAAATTCTGGATAGGAGGATATATCCACAAAATAAAAACTTTTTTGGAGTACTATAAGTAAGACTTTGCCTCCAGAGGAAAACAGAGAGCAAACACATCCTTGTGCGGAGAAGGATGACACCAAAACAACCAATTCAGCAAGAAGCTGTTACCCAGAGTGAACAGCAGAGTCAACACACAGTCTAAATCCAAAAGAAACAAAATGTTAAAAGAAACAAAAGTGTTTGCAGAGCCAAGGCTATTTTTCAAGACTGTGAAAGAAAAGAAATTAATTAATAGTAGGTTTACCACAAATCATACTTAATTCTTTCTTCCTCCCTATATAAAAGGTTCTCTGGAATATGATGATCAAGCAGTTGAGTGAAGGATTATGTTATCTGTAGATTATGTTGAAAGTCGATTTTAATGTTCTATGAATGTATAAGATTCTTAGCAATAGAATATATAGCGTGCTTAGAGCAAGTACAACCAGTATTGGGGCTTGAACAGCTTCAGGGCTTGTCACACTGGTTAGAGTAGCCACAAATAGTTTCCAAACCCTAAATAACATCTGAATCACATTCAAAAACATGCTGGTTCTCAGCAATAGGGCCATGCTGGTTTCAACAGCCCAAGGATATTCAAATTTTCCAAATTCTAAAATGCTATTGCGATTAGCCTGGAGAAGAAGGGGGACATAAAAAGAAACATTTCATGTAGTACCTAAAATTATGATAACTTCAAACAATGTGTTACAGAATGGCAAATCCTTCAAGATTTAAGCCTAATGAAATCAAAGATACATAGGCTTAAAACTACTATTCACATTCAGTCAGCCATACTATTAACTTAGTTGGATATTTTTCATGTTGAATAGATTCTGCTCATAAATGTCACCACAGGGATATTTGTTCACCCGAACGTGTGTTAGCAATTTCAAACCTTTGAGCAAAGGTCCCCTGTTGTGGCACTTCTGCTGCGATCAGGATGTCAGTGGGTTTTGGGATTGCAGCTAAAATCCTGGGTGGAGGTTAAGATTCATTTACCAGTTTTTAATAACCCAGAAAGACAGAAAGGAAGGAAGAAAAGACAGACTGACAGAAAGAAAGAGCAACTAGCTTTCTGCATCCAGCAACAAGTTATTCCTTAAACCAGTAGAGAATTCTCAGCAGTGTATACAAAAGCATCTTTCATTTTGAGCCCCAGTGACCTGGATATCCCACCATAAATAGGAATTGTCATTCAATTAATAATAGGTGTAAAGAAGCATAAGACTGTATAACAGTTACCACAATGCTTGATTTGTCTGATTTATTCTTTCTGTTTTCTAGTCAGTGTGGAATGATGAATGCTTTCTTTTCATTATTGTCTGCTTGAAGTTATGCTTCTAATTTTCTCTCTCAACAAAAGGTGAGAATTCATGTTTGGGACAATTGAATTATCAAAAAAGAAATCAAACATGATTTTTAACTATAGATGAATGTATTATTCTTCTTTATTCCTACCTTCTTTCCTCCTGTGAGTCCTTGCCAGCCTTTCTCCCACAGTGACAGCACCTTCTTTGCATGAGCAAAATACAATATAATGAGTTACAGTCTTTTTTTTATTTAGGGGCATTTCTAGTTACAGAAATACTTAAAATAGCTATTTTAGATTTAGGTTTTCATCTGCTATGAGGTTTATGTATTAAAAATTTTAACTTGAAAGAAAAGGATGATGTTTGGTCTTTTGGTCTATCTTTTCTGGTGATTTCACTGGATTATAGATTCTCTCACAAAGATGATGTTTTTTATTCAAGCGATCCAGTAATTTGAAAATTGTCTAGTCTTACAAATAATTTTACTCCCTGCCTCTGTGGGATTTCGGAGGGCAGGCTTCATGCAAGTTAGGTCAGTGCAGAATCAGTTTCCAAATTCTTCAAGTCAGCCTAACTAATGATTTTAGTCGTGATCTTTTACTGAGCTTCATGCAATGAATTCTCTGCATATACCAAGCCCCAGTGGTATTAGCACTGGCTTTGGGGCTGTACTTGTTCTTCAAATCATTGTGCACTACTTCCAATTAAATTCACTGGACTGAAATCAAGATGGTGTTTAGGGAAGTAGGTATGGTTTTCTGTGTTTCAGAAACCAAGAGAGAAATTCTGAGAAGAAAATGAGAAGGGAAAACGAGTGAATGGAATGCAGTGTGAGCAGCAGCAGTATTCATGATCTCCTCCTTCAGTTTTTCTCTTGGTGTTTCTACAGAGTGTTTGAACTCCCACATAATCTTTCTTTGACTTCAACTCTTCTGCCAATTCTCCCTGACCATGACATTTCTTATCTTGTCAGTTGAGTGTCCAATTTTTGAAACAGAATATAATACTGGAGACGTAGTTTCAGTTTTAAAGCAATCAATGGGAAATGATTCCTGGCTGCCTAAGACAACCTCAGATACCCCTTTAAAAGAAAGCAGAGCTGGGATTTGTCTGCATAATGTCAGGGTGGCTTTGGTTCTGCTGAAAGCCACTTACAGAAGAGGCAACATTCTGTGACTGTGCCTCTTGACATGGCTGCCAGCTTTGCAGGAGAGGTTGCCAGGACTGGCTTGCAATAAAACTGGTGGAAAGAAGCATGTAGATATCAAAAGTTTAGGGGACATTTCCACTACAATTTCTTGAAAGGGAATCTTTTAGGCTTTTCCTTGATTCTTCTGCTACAGTTTTAGAAATTTTGAACCCCTCTCTTAAAACCAGCACAGAAGGGCTGGAAGTCCCCTATTAATTTCCTAAGTTGCCCTGTATTCAAATACACTGATAACTCTGTGTAGCCAATTATACTGTTTGCCTCAAACACATACATGTAATTAAAAAGTAGAAAATGTGTATTTATTGCTAACTAAAAGAATACGTATCAAGAATTCATTGTGTCTTTCTAATCTCCATATCCATCACAGATGTTTTCCAATTACCCATGTCCACCGTAACCTTTCTTAGTCTCATTTGCCCAGTCCTAGGCACAGTATTACAGCATGAGTTACTCTTCCTTTCTGCTTGTAGGACAGGTAGATAGCTATTGCCTTTTGATCTACTTTTACCCACTGCTTCTTGTTCCCTTTTTGAAACCATAAAAGTTAAAGCTTCTGCCTTCGGGAAGATTTAAACCCCTATAATGGCTATGGCTGCACTAAGACATGTGACTGCCCCTGCTATTCCCTAACTGTTGTCCAGGACTATCACCTCTGCTCCAGAGAGTGACTCCAAAACACATGCTGCTGACAAGAGGGCTTTATTTAAGCATTTATGTATTAAATTACACATCTTGCAGGAGGCACAAATACAAACAGCATTATGGCTTGTGGAAAGATGGGTCTCAAGAAATTTCTTCCTATTCTTTCAGTGAAAAAAGTCTGCCTTGGGATATAAAGGCCAGGGGCATGAAGGCTGGTCCATGGTTAAGAAACAGAAGCAGTTGTATAAATGGATGACAGCCACCTTGTTAGCATCTGTGATGTCCCACCCTTCAGGGGAATGGCACTCTTAGATACTCAGGGTTGAAGAGAATGACAAAAGTCAGAGGGGCCCCAATAACTCACAAAGTTTTATTAGCAAATTACACACTTGGCATGGAAATTGGTAGGTTAGGGGTTGGATAAAGGGGTAGGGTAAAAGGTAAGAGAGAAATAAACAAAGAGGAAGGAAGGAAGGAAGGAAGGAAGGAAGGAAGGAAGGAAGGAAGGAAGGAAGGAAGTTTTGGTGGTCTTGTTCCCCCCCTACAGTTTATGCCTGCTTCTCGATCTCATCCCTGTGCCTGTGCCGTACTGTGTTGTGCTTATCTGTAGGAACCAGAACAAGATTGTTTGTCCCAGAAAAGTGCTGCCCTTCCTCCCCATGGCCCCCTGCTCCAGCCACATCCTTCTCTCTCTCACAGGGTGCTATTACCAACAATTCTTGGCTGTTACTGCCAACAATTCTTGTTTGGCTTCACAGCCATCCAGCTATTGCTGTTTGACACACACAAAAGTCCCTTATCTTCTGGGCTTCTACAGCATCTTAACAAGATACACTGGTATTGAATACCAAAGAGAGTGATGATGCTACCATGAGAATTGTCAATCCTGACTTTTCATATGCTGTATCTTGCAGTCAGGTAATGTGTTTACATACACACTCCCACGTAGTGAGCACACCATGCATTTAATGCAGTCCTGGAATTTAATTGAGGTTATATGCCAGCTTTTTAGTAAGGCACAGTATCACTATGAATGCCATCTGTTAAAACTGTGGTAAGATTATAGGCAGTTAAACTTCTAAATGTTATTCGTCCGCCTTTTTTAGTCCCCTTCTGTTCAACGAGACTCACTGGAGCATGTGCAGGTTCTGTAACTCCCTGAAATAGGAGGTACTGAAATCAGACTAGTCTTCTATCAGGGAAACATTATCACTGTGTCATTTCTCCTAAGAATTTTCCTTAAGTCTCTGAAAAATTGAGAATGACGCAACCTGGAGATTGATTGACTCTCCAGAAATGGCCAGCTCAGAATTTAAGAACTTACATGGCATTACTCTTTCCAAATGTATGCTTGCTCTTGAGCTACGAAGAAAAGGTTTAGTCAGTAAAGAAGTACAGGTTAAGGACAAGTCTGAATTGTCGGATATCAATTCCACTCATCTCATCAACATCTGATTCATAAGGGACTTCTCCCGAAAGACTGATGCCATCTTGTTCAAGGAGCTGGGTGACCCTCTGCTAATTAATCAAGGTAGCTCAAGAAACCAAACCAAGCTAGAAAGAAAGCAGCATTTCAAGAAGAAGGGAGTGCACTTCAAAACCAGCATATTATCTGTGAGTTTTCTTCTCTGCATTTCAAAGAAAAACTCTAAAAACTAGAGAATAAAAGTTATGCAGAGAAGTGGTAGCTTTAGGACTAAATTGAGTGATATCCCTAAAAACCAAGGGCACTTATGGTAATTGTTGCGCTCTTCTCACCAAATAAATTACACTTGCAAGAAATCATCATTCTTAAATACTCATGTTTCTCTTTGAATTCCTCTACCAATTATGTGAAACATTCTTAAAAAACTGAAACCTCATTCTCTTTCAAGATATCAGCCAACCAAACTATGAGGTCTAGCACAGAATCCATAGTTTGTAGGTAAGATACCAAACACTATGTCACCAGGACAGGTTGCAAAGTATAAACCCCATATTTTGTGTGTCATGATTAAAGTAAGCTCTTTTAACACTACTGGCAAGCTTTTTTTCCCAAAAACTCAGTATTCATGACAGCCAGAACTGAAGGTTAATGCACGTCTGTACAAAATGCATTGAAAGCTTACTTTTTAATACAGATTAAAAAAAAAAAAGGTTGCTTGCATTCATTTTCCTTTTAACTATGGAAAGAAAACAAGAGCAAAGTGAAATAAAAACATGGCTTCTTAAGCTTATTTCAGATTGCTCTAGCTACCTCTTCAGACACTGCAGACACCAGCTTTGCTTCAAATGTAGTCTGCAGACTACTTTTTAAACTAGGTCTTCAAACTATCTGAAGACATTTCCACTAAAAACAAAGCAAAAAAGCCTGGTTATATCTACTTGTTATTTGATCCCTCTATTAAAGGGACACCTACAAATGTGAGCCACTGAAAAAAAAGAGCATTTTCCATCAAGGTCACAGGATCTTCTCACAGAACTTACCAGGTGCTACAAACCAAAGGCCCTAATCCCTCAAATTTTAACACGTAGTCTCAATTTTACTGTTGTGCATCCCATTGAAGTGAGTAACTCTTTTTAAATTGGGAAGTATATATATGAATATTTACAAGATTTTTTACTAACTCTGCAGAGGATAACCTGTTAGATAAGGAGAGAAGGAAACAAGCACCCCCGTACTCACATCTAGGCACAGAAAGTGGTGACATATTCTAGCAAACTCCTGAGAAATGCAGTTTATGTATAAAGTGACACATCCAAGTTTTATAGGATCCCTTATAAAACCACCAGACCTGTTTTCTGGCAACACAAATAATAGGCTTAATATTTGCCTGGAAAGGACATGTATGGAATCTGAAAGTAAGCACTAGAATTGAGCAAATTGCATATTTAGAGGGATTGGTCAGGTCTGTCTGTCCACTAAACTCCATGGAAGATACAGCAGAGGAGACAGCTTTCCTGACTTTGTACAAAGATATTTCTTTATGTAAGATGAGTCAGATGAATTCCAATTGTTTCAATGTGAAATTAAATTCTTACATATCTTATAATTTTTGGACTAGAAAGTAGTTCAGGGATGCTGGACAACTTTAATGATTAATGTTTGTGATGCCTATATGTGTACCTCTCAAGGGCAGATTTTCTGCGTGGTTCATTATTAATGGAAATTGCATACCTAACTCCCTGGACACCATGCAGAAAATGTACTTCTTTACAAGTATCCTGATACAAAAAGAAGGAAAATATTTATTTTCCTATTTTAAAATTATATTCAAAGTATCTCTGCTAAGAAGATAATAAATATGCAAAACAGCTGAAGAGAAAAATAAGCAAAAGTGGAAAGAGGTTCTAGCAACAATTTATTCTCAACACAATAAGGTGATTTCCAATATCTTAATGTAAATAAAAGCATTGTTTAAGGTTATATCTTCTTATACCTGCACAAGACAGAGTATATTTTCTTTGTTTCTGCCTTAGTAATTATGGGAGATTATATAATGCATATTATGTACTTAGAATTACTATTATAAAAGCAAAGAAAAAAATCATGAGCTTTTTAAAGTGTTACGGAAACATGACAGAGCATTTCTAGACAAAGAAAGGTGTAGAACCTCAGTAGTTTATTAAGCCTCAGTATGAAGGGGTTCCCCATTTTAAAAATATTGACTCTTGATCAAACAGGTTCCCCTTCAAAATACTGGTAAATAATTTAAATGTTCCATTTCTCAACATCATTGCTGAAGTCCAAACCAAACCTCCTCACTGCTTACATATGAAACTTCAGTTAAATAAAGCACAGAATCAGAAAATCTCAAATTGGAAGGGTCCCAAAAGGATCATGAAGTCCGACTCCCTGTTCCTTACAGGACCCCCCAAAATTAAATCATAAAGTAAGAGTGTCATCCAGATGGTTCTTGAACTCTGACAGCTTAGTACTGTGATGGCTTCCCTGTGGAGCCTGTAGTAAAACAAATGTGAGGTAAGTGTCACAAGATAAAAGAATATGCCATTTAACTGACAGAAACCACAATACCTCAGAAGAGCTATCACAATATTAAGCAGAACATCAAATGTATGGTTTTTTGAAATGAATAATATATTGTTTGCAATAGGAAATACACACAAATACACCATGAAAAAATCAGATACACAACAGTAGAGGGCAGAAGAAAATTCCCCAAAAAATAATATTGTAGCAGAAACAAAGACTCAGAAAGTGGGATACTCCAGGACTAACTGGAAGCAAAACATGGTTATGATTTGCTTAGGGAAGATGGGATGGGGGAATGATGTTACAAAGCTCTTTTTGTTTCAAAAGAGTCATAAGAGGCAAAGCAAGAACAGATTCCTAACAGTTCCTGCAAACCTATTGCCCACCTGATTCCCAAGCTACCTGAGGACTTTTTTAGTACCACTGCCCAGAGGGTGATTCTTAAAGCTGCTACGGGTAATTCTGCTAGATCTCAATAAGGAACCTCAGTGCCATCTTAACACTCCTATGAAGTTTCCAGCTCTGACATAACCAGGCTAAAACCAGATGTTTTAGCAATATCAGGGAGGAAAAGAGAAAAGGAAAATAACTTGCAGGTCTCATTAGGGCTTTGTCTAACAAAATCAAGTAGAAAGCAGTAAATTGTATAGAACTCATTGATCTGTTCTAAAACAGAACGAATCAGTAACCATGTCTTGTAATTAGCTAAGTTTCTGGATGGTCTCTGGATGTTGTGTTGTATAGACTAAGCAGCCTTGAAAAACCCAAAAAAATCCTAGGCTAGCTTTGTTTTCTTCCTCTCTGGACTTGCAAACTCTGGAATTATTTGCTTTCCTATTTTAAGTGACCACCTGTTACGCAATGCAAGTGAGAAAGTTTGGACATAAATTCCTCTAGTTTGGAACTCAGCACTGCAGACCATCTTTACTTCTACAGAAGACAAAATTAATTTAAAATGTTCATTTTGAATAAACCCATATAGTCACTTTTCATCAGCTAGTGGGGATTTTTTTTCAGAATTAAAATTCTGTTTGAGACAACCCCTATGAAAATACTAAGCTAGATGAAATTAAACAGCAGCTGTAACATTTGTGTAAAATCTGCAAAAAGTTGAAGCATCTGATCTTTCCATTTCAATTTCTATCCCAAAAAGTAAGCAAAGTGGTTGAATGATGAAGTAATCTGACTTTTGTGATTTGATATGGAAAAGGTAAACATTTTTCCCTATTTCTTTTGGGTGTTCCACATAACTAGTTGGGAATGTAGGAAAAAAATTAATGAGAATTTATTATTTTATCTAATTTTGCTGTCTACTACCCTTTGTCAGAACCTTGTTTGAAGGAGTTAGAACTATGGTCTCTCTGTTACACTAATTTCTTTTTCTGAATTAGAAGTTTTGGTTGACTAAGAGACACTGTAAATATTTATGCCAGATTCTCTGCACAATCAGTCCCAGTGGTTATCTAGAGCCTCCATTCAGATTAACACAGGCTATATGCTGGATTTCTAGCTGTAAAAAAGTTTAATGCATCAATATTTAAAACAGTCCACAGCCAGCCCATACCTGTAGCATTTTCCTTTTCTGACTGCATTTCCCATCTACATCCCCCTCAACATCAGGACTTAAATGTTTTTTAAATCCGCATCCCAGTTCTGACCACTGCTTGATCTTTAACTGGAGCAAAGGAAAACACTCCTGTGAGGTGCAAGATGGAGAAGTAGCAGCAATTGCAGTACCCACCTTTTCCTGGTGCTGGGGGTTTGATTTGGTGCCTTTTCCCCAGCCCCTGGCTCAGAGTTTATATCCAGGACTGCACCAGATGAATTTTCTTTCAGTAATTCTCTTTCTGCCATGTACCACTGCATGACAGTGGCTCTAATTTTTAGGCAGCGCTTAGTAATGAGGAGGCCCCTTCATTCTTGTAGGACTCCTAAGAAAGAAACATTGCATACCTGGTTTAAAGATGCATCATTTGCCACAGTTTATTATTCTAAGTTTTGGAAAGTAACATCAGTACCAAAATCAACAGGAACTTTTATCACTGAACACTATATAGATTAGTTTCCTGATATGGAATTTTTAGACTACCATACTACTATGAATCATTTGTAGGGCTGGAATTTTAACACAACACGTTCCTTCCACGTGCTGAGATCCTCAAATGGGGAGCAGAGAAATTCTCGAGAAACATAAAAGAGCAACTTCATAGGAAAAAGTAATTAAATACTCAAAACCAGATGGAGGAGAAGCTGGTAAATCAAAATGACAGGTTGATATGGACAAATGTATACCAAAAGAAGAGAGCTTAGCAATTTCAGAGAAATTTCGGATTGTTTAAGCGTGAACCTCAATGAAGTCGTGTGGAAGGTGGATGATGCGTCTGTGCACCACTGACTTCGTGTCGCTAAGCCTTTTTCAGGTGGGACAGATAGTAAATGTCAGTTGTATTATACAACAGCCACATTCAGGACATGCTTTAACAACACTATTCCATAACAAAAGGTCACAGAGACTTCTCTTCAAAAGGGAGGCTCTTCTTAAAACACTGTAGAGAAAAATCTAGTCTATCAATCCAGTAGACAAACAAAAGAGTTCCACAGTCCAGTGTTGAAATAATGGCGCCTTATGCACCTAAGAATGCAAACGTTAAACATTTAAAACCAGAAGTACATTTCCATAGCAATTATTTCCATCACCAAAAAAAAAAAAATCCCAGCACTAATTTATTTAGACTGTGAGCGTCACCAATCACCAGGGAAGTACAGAACAACTCAATTGCTCATTTGTAGACTATTTATTGTGTCCTATTCAACAAATGTTTATTAATATTATTTGTTACTGAATTAAAATATCTCAAATGTAATTTTATTACTTTAATGTAAAGAAAGTTTATCAATCTTAACTTCTTGGTAGCAATTACATACTGCACTGAGGTCAGCATATTTTCAAGACAGGATTTAACTTCATTCCACTCTATGAGTACTTTCACGTCAAAATTCATGCTTTCAGAAATTTGAGAAGTAGAAAGAAACAGAGCTATATGTATGTATTTAAAGGCTAGATTTTCTTCAAGAAAAATCTATATTTTCCACAACAGGATTCCACATCTTGACTTATTAAAGTTATTCTTAAAATTGCAATCCAGTATTTTTTTCTATTGTTGATTTAATGAGGTTTGTTTGGATTTGATAGAAAAGACTTATGGGGCATATCAGCTGGTCTGCTAAGTGGACACAAGTGCATGGCAATATCTTGAGTATCTGAGAAAGAGAAATGAATTTAGAAGCAGAGAAAGAATGTGTACCCTAACGAGTATTTTGTAAATTCCTCAGTGGAGTGGCAGTCAAACCCTGCTGTGAGGACTGTCACAATTTCTGCAGCAATGAGAGAAAGAGAGATGAGAGACACAGAAGGAGAGACAATCACCACCTGAGGTACAGATCCAGCTGGATACTCTTTTCAGGAAATAAATGAGATTCCAAGTCAGAGGATCACAAAATTCCCAGTGTAACTGAAAGGGGGCTTTTCTCCATTCAAAGCTAAACTAAAGAAAAAATGTTTTGCTTAAACTGCTCAGTGCCACAGTATCAAAGCTTCCACCCCACAACAATCAGCCAGGGTCATCCCATTCCCTGTGGGAAGATGCTGAGGTGAAACACAGCATCAAGTAATGCGTGTTTTTCTTATAAATATTTAATACTTTCCCTTTAGCCTTCAGTTCTTCCTCTATTGAGCTATTATGGCCATACCTCTATTATTAGTTTGCTCTAAATTATATTTATGAAAATTCTGCATCCTAGTCTTAATACTCCTTGCCAGTTTGCAGGATTTTAATCAGCTTTCCAAGATGCTCTGCTCCTGGTCAAGTGATAATTTTCTCCAAACAGAGTCCCAAGTAGAGCTTAGTCACAACTTGGCTGTGCAACAAAAGAGATCTGTCCAGCTCATGGTGACCCAAGCAGCACAGTGAGAAGAGGGGAAAAGCTTAGGCTAATTTCACTAGGTGAAGTAGCAAAATGTTTTCCTATTGAGGCTGAAATGAATTTGAGCTGCTACATGGAAAATACAGGATTTGATTGTTCGTGATTTTCTTGTGTTTAAAATAAGGAGGAATTTTACTCATTTACAAAGTCCTATGGTCTGTGAAAAATAATAAACTAAGGAAAAGCATGTTTTGAAAAGAAATTAATTTAGTACAAGTAACCTTCTCAAGGAAAAGTTCAATTTACAATGAAGAAAGAAAATTTCCTAGTAGGTCCCACAAAAATCTTTGCAAATCTAATGCTTTTTTTGTTCCTCCCTTGAATTTCTAAAGAGCACCAAAACCCTGCTATGCTTTCAATTATAAAATTGATACAATTCAATTCATTTGAAGAAATCCTTGGAGGTAAGGATAGGCATATGCCACCAAGCAAGAAAACACAATAAGAATGGCTCTGCAGAACAAAACCATTCATTCTGAAAATATTATGAGCTCATGGGTGCAGAGGGGTTCGTTAGACTAACTGTATTTTGTGTATTAAAAAAACCCATTAGGTGGTGAAGTGTGTAAACTATATTCTCAAGCTTGCATTGTGATTTAGTTTCATAAAGAAATCCAGCTTTTGTACTTCCAAGACCACTCTCTGATGCTGCACAGAACACAGTGGGTGATCTGGAGGGTCACTGTTACAGTATGCAGGATCAAAAATAAAACAAACCAAGGTAAGCACACCTTAAAGTTTCCAGTCAGTCAGAATTTAGAAAAGGGTCTGCATAGTTTTAAGTACATGAATGGTTTCAATAGTCGTAGTAGATCTTGGCTAAGTATATATACCTTGTGATCTGTATGCTTTGTTAAAATACAGTCCAGAATCAGTAAATTAAAATAGCTTTTACATTGCAAGCCCATGTAGAATTTTAACCTAAATTATATCTTTTGAAATTCGGAAACATTGTGCCCTTTCTTAATATTTACGTAGATCATTCATTTACCCAGCTATTTGTTTCCCTTTCAGTTCAGAAGTACTTTCAGGATAGAGATCTTAATAAAAACAAGTATGGCAACATCCTCCTCATCTTCTCTCAAAATTTTTAAAGGCACAAAACATTGAAATATTTCAATTTCAAGAAATTCAGAGAATGCGGTAAGTTTCTTTTACTTCTCTTTTTTTTCATCATCTATAGACTAGTGTGGACTAGCAGACATCAGGCAGTACGATCACGTAATTCATCCTGTACAGTTAGTTTTACAATGGTAACATTCTTCTGGTGAATATGCCTAGGCACAGAATAGAGGTCTCCAGCTTTGCTGCACCAAAAATGTGTTACTTTATACTACTGATCCATATAGCCAGACAGTGACACTATGGAAACACTACAAAATGAAAATAAAGACTGAGAGAGAGACATTTCATGGTCACATTTGGAAGTGCAAATTATGGTCCTTGAAGAGAAACAAAACACTTTTATTGGCGCAATTCAAAGTGTCAGACACTTGATTTCCACATGAAATGACACAATAAAAATTGTAAATCTTCAGCCTTACTCATGACTGTAACCAACAGTGAGTGACTAATGATAACACATTAACACCACAGTTTCAACCAAACTGACTTGATATGATAATTTATGTAGTTCAGATAAATGTGTCGGCTAAATGTAAATCAATTGTTGCACGGCATTAGTCAAAGACCTAATGCTCACTGGAACTTGCAAAGTTTTGTCTGGGTCTCTTATCAGAATACTGTCAAAAGGATTGTCATGAAGACCTTATGTATTTTTATCAAATTAGACTGTCTAACCTCTGAAAGAAGTGGTGGAGTCCAACAGTCACAGGCTAGAGAGGTTAAAGAGATTCCTTAAACAGTAAGAACTGCAGAACCTCACGCAGCAAACATTTCCCTAAAATCCCTGGAGAAAACCAGGCCAAAATATGGTAGTGAGCACAGCTCTCATAAGGTCATACCCCTGGGAACTCCTTAGCCTTTCTAATTTTGTTACTGTTTTCAGTGTAAAAGATTAATGAATGATGTACTTAAAATATCTAAAACTGCTGGATGCGATAACCTACACAAAAACTTAGATCAAAAGTTATGCTTTTGTAAATATACTGCTGTGAAGGCCAGGAAATTGATGAACGTGCTTAAGCTTGGAGAGAAAACTGGATCTAGCAGCTGCAGGAAAATATAGTTGCTTAGCAGCTGTCCCAAATTGTTCTGGTGCCTTCACTTAGAGAGTCTTTAGGGTCATCTTGAAACAACAGAGATTTTGGTCTTGGTCTGCTACTGTATTTTGTTAACATCCTCAGAGTATGCTTGCAAATAGGAGTCATAAAAGGAATGTATCGCATCTTCCTGGATTCTGATGAGTCATTCAGTAAACTTCATTCCCATCCACAATCCTTCATCACTTCTGGAAATGTTGCATGTGAAACAATTGTGAAAAACAAAGAGAATCCCTACTCTGTAAGTTTAATCTTCGTTAAATATCTGAAATAAAAATAATTAATTTTTTAAAAGATAAGTGCGTGTTTCATAATGTTATAGTGATAATTATTTTTGATGTGATGAAGCATTTTCATATATCAAGCTATACTTGGAGTATGAATATTGAAAAAGTATCCAGTCTCACCTTCTATTTTCCACATATAACAGATGCCTTAACAGAACACAAGAACTGAACATAAAGTTTCTTATTTTTCTTCTTCAACTTACCTTTTATATAGTAAATAGTTATTGTATACCGTTAAAGTGAAATATTGAAATTATTTAATTAACCTTTTTTGACCTCTGTAAAATGCAAAAGCTATAAATACGGAGCAAATCAAATTGAGTTCTGCTGTAGGCAAGAAACCAGCCTCCAGTGGATTGCCTGCTGCTCAGATAGCATTTGCTAATTTCAGTCTTTATACTTCCACAGGAAAAACTGAGGGAACACACGCAGTATAGCTGTGTTTGGTGATTTTCTATAGATTGGTGTTATAAAAATCATTCTGATCTTAAAAAATGAGACATAGCTTAATCCAATTAATTCAGGCACAGTTAAATCTCTGTTATAAGTGAAAAATTTCTGACAACTAAAATCCAGAAAAATAATTTTTTAAATGACATTTTGTATGTGTCCCTACTTACCCTTATTTCCATACACAGCCTCTAGCAGGGGCTAATTTTCAGCTCATTCTAATCTTATCATCTGTCACTTAAAAACTTACTAACAATATGCTACAACACAGTCCTGATATTAACAAAAAACTCAGGACCCATAATTTAGACCCATAAGAAACAAAAATCTTGCTTTATACATCATTATTTTAAAGTTAGTACCATAGTCTAACAAAGGAAGTATTAATGGCAACTGAATGCACTTGCCAAAAAACAATTTTGTGATTATCAGAGAATCTAGATTTGCTTTAGTAAGTACCTTGAAAACCTTTTTATAGTTTCTTCTGCTCCTCTGTCATAAATATTTTCCTTTATAACTCTTGTATCTCACTGCTATAGAAACTTGAACTTTGGATGCTAATCCATTAAATGTTCTGTATTACAGGTTTTTTATGGCTGCACGTAGCACAACACAAATTCTTAATTCTGTTTTCCACCTAGGAGCAAACTGACTGATTTGATTGTCCCGTATCCCAATAGCAAGCGGTGTAATGAATCACTTTACTGCGTTGTTATATGATAAAAGCATTGAAAACCATCTAGTAAACTTACAAATGTTTGTATTCCATAGATTTCTATGATTCACATGCATTTCATTGTGATCACAAATAACAATGTTCTGCTTTAAAAAAAAAAAGGTTTATTTACTTGCAAAATAATGTAGCAGTTACAGTAACAAACACCCCTCACCTACTCTGAAACGACAGTTTAACAGACTGACAAGTTGTTGTATTTTGCATAATTCTTTCCGGTTTACTCCTTTTCAAATAGATTTCCACTATTTTTCTTCCAAAGATGGGTGAAGTCAGTTTCATATTGTGAGCCAGTAACAATTTCCAATGTAAGTCATTATTTTTCTTAGTAGTCATAATGTCTGTGTTCATTTGTGATTTATTGGCTTAATACAAGAGATTCACATTCTCCAGGGTAAAAAAATATCCTGAAACTTTCACTGACTTCATTCATAATGCTTATGCTTCTGAGATAGAGCAGATTTAAAGTGTTAGGCAAATATTTCAGAAGACTAACTACATCAAAGCTGGTAAGCTCATACAAAAAAATAAAGTAAATAGCTGAATCCTAATAAATTACCAAATAGATATACAAAGCCATGTTAACATCACTAAAATTGAAAAATCAAAGACTTAAGAAATACCAGGATTCAGAATTGCCTATGCAACCTTAATTCGTCCTCATTCTCCAGATACATTATAATGAAGAATTTAATTAAGATTAATGTCAAAGGTAACCACTAATTCCAAGTGGCCAATTTTCATTACACAGCTCTGCGTGTTCTTAGTCCAGTTCACACCGGTTTTAGGATGTCTGCAGTACTTCACATTCCTGCAGATAAGACTCTTTGGTATGAAGTTGGGAACTGAGAAAATGAGCATTAATATCAATTTATTAGCACTGTAAAAACATTTGGTCTGAGTGACTACCTAACATCGGAGAGGAACTCTGAGGCATAGTGAAACATAATCCAATTCTCAAAGGCCTCATTTAGTTACTCGGAGACTGTCTTTTCCTCTTCTTTCAGACCTCTGCCATATTGAATACAGATTTTCCATTTTTTCTTCAGTTAATGAATTAGTGATTCTATCTATCAGTGTCTTCCTTACCCCCTAACCCGTGAATCATCCTCAGAGCTTCTTCTTGGGCTGATTGAGCCCAAGGCTTTGTGTTATGTGGAGGAGGGGTAGAACAGGACAACAGATGGACAAGGCACAGAAGAAAACAGAAGGAAGAGCTATCAGGCATTTTTAGTTCATCATTAAAAATGCAAACGCAACATAAAGATTGTATAACTAACAAGTTCATTTCTTTCATTATGATCATCTCCTAACTATAAGATCCTTACACGCAGTAAATGTATGTATTTCCCTAAAATCTATGGAAGTGAATGAGGGAGAAAAAATGTTATCACATTGATATCCATGCAGATCACCAGAAGGCTTAGAGTCTTTAAATTCACCTGACATCTTTTTATTTGAGCTCATCCGTTAGGGAGTGGTATATAAAATGACTGTTTCCTAGGGGAGACAGTAACTTCATAAATACTTTATCATGAATATCAGATATTTACTAAAAGCATTATGACAGTGAGATACAGTGAGTTTTGGGCCCTACAAAGCAATTTGGGTACTGACATTTCTTCCTTTTGTTTAAAGCCTAAAATTTTGTTATTCTCCTAGTTCGTCTCATCTATCAGCAGCTACTTTTATCATTCCCCTTTCCGTTCCTCTGGCTACTCAGCTCATGCTGTGTCAGTTGTACTACTTAAATCTTGATTTTCTCTTTCTATGCTTTGTGTCTTCTTTTTTCTGTTCTCTTGTTTTTTACTGTTGGACTTTATTTTCTGTTTTTTCATCACCACAGTTTCCCTTTGTTACCTGTTTTCTAGTCTTGACTCATGCTCTCCATCCTGTGGCTCCTCAGTCCAGTTTCTGGACTCAAGGATTCTAAGTTCCTCTTTGAAGCTTTAGTCTGTCTTCAGATTTATCTTATCCTTTTTATTTCCCAAATAATCTGCTGGTCCTAAATTCCTTACCTGGATGACCACAAATTCCTTTCATTCTGAGGTCTCAACATGTTCTCCTTGCTTTTGTTTTCCTTAATAACAATTTATCTTCCCTCAGATTTCAACCTCTGCATTATGCCAGCCTTTTTCATCCATTAAACCTATAGTCCTAGTTTTACCCTGACCTTCCATCACACCTGTGCTTTTTCGAGAGCTAGTGTCCCAAAATAATTTGTCTGAATATATTTTACCTCCCTCCCTTGTGGATTTTTCCTCTGTTCCTTTTTTTTTTTTTGTACCACATGACATCCTTCTGATTCTGCCTGGCGTCAGCAGATCAAAAGACGACACAAATCTCTGAAACCAAAGACTTAGATCTACTGCAAACTCCTTGGATACTGTGGTCTCTCAGACTACATCTGCTGGGAATTAACAAGAGCAGGGCTGCTTCCTAAGGAAAGGTGAGCCAGGAATGCAGGGATGCCCAGCCCATGAGGACAGAGGCCTCACCACCCACACCCCAGTCACACAGTGCTGCAGCAAGGACAGATCCAGAGGTTGTAGCAAAGTCCAGCCAGGAGTACAGACTGTAAGGCAATATCACAGTTCAGGAGCAGGTCAGAGACCACACTGTGCAGGCCAAGGTTAGGATCAGTGGTCACAGGATCAAGCAAGTGATTAAATTCTGGCTCAAAGTATTCCATGATCAAGTAGGAGTAGGACTAAGCTGTAGACATGCACTCTCCTAGCACAGATCAGCTTAAACAGAGCTCCTGAGCCCATGGGTGTGGGTGGAGACCCCAGGTGAATGGGCTCATTAGGGGATCATTAACATCCTCAGCATCCTGACTGAACAGAAGAGCAAAAACCGGAGTACACAATGTCTCATATTCCCTGGTTTCTTCAGTGTGCATGGCAGGACACAATCAAGCAGGGCTTCTGTAAGGACAGTTGTGGCATCAGAACTGGTCAGACACAGGTCAAGCAGAGTCTGCTCTTTCTGCTCCGAACTGTGGTATCCACCACTACAATCTCATTCCCATTGCTGGAAAGAGCACTGGTAATCCAGTCTAGCTGTACTTCACTGCTAGATTGTCTAATTCTTAGGAGGCTGTTAGCAGAGACAGAATATGTTGAAATTATAAAGCTATAATCTTTAAAGTCTGTTGTGTGCTTCTTTTTATTTCCCTGAGGCTTATGCCTTGGGCTGATTTTCATAGAGACAGCAAAAGAAATGCTCTTTTCACAAAGGTCCTATGAATTCTTACAGCCTTGTTTTAAAAAGCATGGATGTGCTTGAACAAATATTTCAGGAGTCTTTAGTATGGGCAAACTGATATATTTGTTCAATTCTATGAGTCTAACTCTGGATCAGTTAAAATACTTTGACTTGTATTTGGAAACATTTTCATTATGGGATGCACTAATGTGAAAATCTTAGTCTGAAAAACCCAGATGTTGAATCTAAATGTCTAGAGCCTCCTTTGTATTACCAGAACATGTGAGAAAAGTCATTGTACTGGTGTCAGTAATCGAAGCTGCTCTTAAGAAAGTAAAATGGATGACATGATGTTCTCCAGAAGGAACAACTCCCTTCTTACTGAGTTTTTGAACACTTTTTTTGTCACTTCAGCTGGGTGCAAGAGAGGTTTTGTGCAGAACATCACATAATCTGTGCTTAAGTGATAAAAGGCAAAGCAATTACAAATTAGAAAATATTAGAAATAAAAAAAAAAAAATAGATAAATGGAAAAATACATATTCCAAAGATGTTAGCAAGGATATATTCTAAACTATATGCAAATCTGTTCAAGCACATTTAAAACACAATTAGTGTCTATTTTATTCCATGCTTTAATATGTTTTTATGGCCAACTGTAACATGCATTATGTAGAATCATAGAATATCCTGCATTGGAAGGGCCCCACAAGGATCAGAGAATCAGAGAATATCCTGAGCTGGAAGGGAGCCATCAGGATCATTGAGTCAAACTCCTGGCCCTGCACAGGACACCCAGAGAATCACACCATATGCCTAAGAGCATTGTCCAAATGCTTCTTGAGCTCTGTCAGGCTTGGTGCTGTGACCACTGCCCTGGGGTTCCAGTGCCCAACCACCCTCTGGACTCTACAACCATGGCTGGAACTTTGTATAAAATCATAAGGAAATAATGGTATAGGGGCTGGTAAAGGCATATAACTCCCCAATTCTGTCATTTTGGGTAGGGAACTAACATTTCTTCAAGTAGTTGCTTCTTGGTTGAGGGTTAGAAGGCGTAGGAAAGTACACACTTCTGCTAATTATCAAACACTCTAGGAAGTGGGAAACCTAACTAGAATATATGGAGAAACATGTTAGCAGCACCATTCTTTCTGTGTCTTCATTCCACAAATTATATGGATGAGAGGTCAGGTAATGAATAATATAATTCTGCTTCCACTCATCATTGGTAATTCTCTTTTGCAATTATATTCACCAACTCAAAATGTAGATTAGGTATTTTTCAATGAGAATGATACCAGTGAGGTTTGACCTTGGTTTACTTTGCATTGGCATTGCATTGACAGGGTTGTTTTATAGACTTTTTTTCTTCTCCAAAAGTCTGTGAAATATCTCACATTTATAATTGCTTTATAAATGGGACTTCATCCCACACATATTTTATATGTAGTATTCGCAGCAAGTAATTCCTTTTACTTGCTTCATCTTACTAACTAACACAGAACAAAATTTCACTGAATTCATAATATTGCTCTGGAACTGATACATTCTGTATATTTACACACCAATATGTTTTATGGAAATGAACACATTTCTTCTCTGGAGCATATTTTCAAACTTCAATTGCTCTTTACTGAAGCCAATTTTTTTTTCAAACAAAAAAAAAGTGCAATGCGTTTCATGTCTATATATTTTTATTCACGCCAATACATTTTCACAGTTGGATAGATTTAACTAAATTACTAGTACAGTATTTGTTCAAACCATTGCATTTTTGCTGGCATCTGGTAAGTAAATGTTATCTGGGTTTTGTTTTTTTTAAGTAAGCAGCTTCCACCAAGCCCAAACCATTAAAAACAACAGCAACTCACCTCCACCACTCAAAATTTCTTACCCAAAGCAAGCAAAACCCCAACTCTGCTACTGCAGCTGCTGAAGTATGGTAAAGGGTAATGCAAAAGGGAAATGCACAGACTCCAGTGATGAACATCTGGTGCTCTGATTTCCACACAGGCCAGGAATGGTGCACCGGGTGGGGAAATGCACTTTCTGTGATCCCTCCAGGATCTAGGGACCCTCCACATGAGGGTGCCACTTTCAGGTGTGGTGGGGCAAATAGAAGCATTAAGGACTTACTAAGGACTACTGCAAGAGACTGTTATCCAGACAGAGATTTCTTCAAGGCTAGGGGGCAACTGCAGTGGGGTTTTCTCAGATTTTTTTTTTTTACTGAGCCACGCAAAAAAATCTCACATTCCATATTGCTGTTTTTAATGCGATCATGAGCGTTTAGCAGTTTTGCAACTTACGATAGATCTGTCTCTAACTTCTGTCACTAGCAGCTTGCCTACTTCGTATTTCCTTTGGGGTTTTTTTAGTTGGTTTTCGTACTCTGCAACCATATTTTGACTACTTCTTTGCTACCCTCTAGATCATACAAAATTTACTTTAAAATATCTATTACAGGACATAGCAGAGAACAATTGTTTCTAGAGCTATGTTTCTGAGTTTGTAACACTGGAAGTTTCTCTCTCCTTACATCATCTATACATCTTCCACCATTTTCTGAATTCAACCAAACCATAATATTTTGCCAAATATATGTTTTCCCTGGGTTTCTCCTCCCTAATCACTGACCACTAATGCTATCAAGGAGTATTATTAAGAAACATGATTATCCCTTCAGATTTTGCTTGTCTTCCAAGGCAAACTCTAGAGGTACTCTAACCCAACCCAACACAGACGGCTCCTTCTAGAAGAGGTAGAATTTAGATTTTCAGAGAGAATACCGAAGACTTGCTGATCAGGAGAAAAAGTGTGCAAGAAAATGAATCAGATTGTGTAGCACACCCAGACATTAAGTGGTCAGTGATCTAAGCTGTCTGTTGCGACTGCATGCAGTTCCACCAACTATTCGCCCATACCTGTGACATCGTTGCCATCTAGAAAAGGATGAACAGGAAATAATGGGAGAGGAAACAACTAAGAAAGCTGGCTGCTCTGCTAGAGGAAGGGTTTGTCTATTCTTTTTTGAGTGAAAAGCAACAAGAAAAAGATTGGGAAGTAGGAGAATGCAATGTAAGATCTATGCTGAAAGTGTACAGGAAGTTGGGCAACTTGTTATGCACCAATTTAGTGAGAGGAAATCCTTGAGGACTCTTTCTGAATCATGCTTGGGGATTAAATTATTTTGCTTTCTTTAGCATTAGGAATATTTTTACATATGAACATTTGTTCATGTCACTTTGATGAACAACAGGTTAATGCAGAAGAACATATTGCTGGTTCTGATAAAATATTTACCTTCTGCATCTGATTTTCAGCATTATCTCTTGCTGATGTTTTAGAGCATTACTCGTTACTCTGTTCTGAAGTGTGTTTCCTGAAGAAGCCCTGTTGCCCTTTTGGTCTGGAAGCAATGAAGCTTCTGACCATGCTGCTCACGAGCTCCAGCTCCACAGACCAATTGCAAAGTTCTGTGTTTGGTTTAGATGTCAGCTGCCTTTGGATGTCATAAGATGTGTTACTATGCCTACAGAAACGGTCAAATTAGCACAGCTGAGTTAATCAGGAGAAGTATGACATCATACCTGGCAGTTGAAATTATTTTAATGATACATTTTTCAGATATAAGGTTAGTCAAAAAACCAAGGGACTTCCGCTGGGAGTTTTTTTCTCTATCAACGTGTTGCTAGCTCATTTCAGACCCACCTGAGCCAGAAAAGAATGGCAAGAACCGGTATTTCTGGTTATATTCCTGACATGGGGTGTGATGTGATGTCCATGTTACTGAATTCTGGGAAGAAAAGGTCAGCTGCTGTTTCTAAACACTCAGATCAACTTTTCCAAGTGTACTAATATGGCAAGGTCTTGAAAACCCCATGATGTACAGACAGGCACTTCATTCCTACACCTGCCAGAGGACCCCTTTTTACAGCTTTTAATCACTAAGCTGGGAAGACACTTGTATCTTTCCTATAATGTTTCCTGGAACAAGACTACAATCAAAAGTATGTCTTGTCAAAAGTACAGAGCTATCAGCTGTCATAATTAATGCAAAAGCACTTCAGGATGGATTACAGTCCTGCCTTAGTAAAGGATTTACATTGCTTATTTTGTGGGGATTGGTTTTTTAATTTCCTCCACCAGCAACCAAAAAAAAAAAAAAGCATTTGTTGACATTTATAGGGCTGCCTTAAAAATGATGACTTGATCCTTTTTTAAATCTTCTAAAAAATTCTGGCAATCATTCCCCATTCATTACTGCTGTACCTGCACTGAACCCTAAGAACAGTTGTGAAGCCTTTGCCTGTCATGTCTTTTTTCACTAAGAATAAAAATCCAAGTAGAGCAAATATCTACTCATGCATTAGAGACAGACTACAACTGCTTCCCTGTCCTAGGAAACATTCCAGTGCAACATCCTCTACAGTGTTAACATAACCCTCCAGAGGCATGGAGATGGACGTGGTGGTCCTTTGCTACAAAATCATACAAATGCTAGAACTTTGCAATGTAATTCTGTAATTTGATTCTGTATTTGATGCGAACATCTTTTGGAGATAGGGGGAACTCAGTATAAATCCTGATGCAGTCTCAACTGCTGCCAGGCATAATCATCACTTGTTAATGAACAAAGTGGAAGATATGACTACAGAATACATAACTTTCCAGATCCCACTCCAGTGCAAGCTCTTCAAGGTGAAGTTGACAATTGATTGCACTTCCTTGACGATCTGAGACTGTGCCCCCTTCAGAGAAATGAGCTTTTAAAGAGCTTCCCTCTCCTGTAGGTAAGACTATTTTACCACTTATCTCTGTAAAGCTCTTTGCTGTCAGAGACTGGGACATCAAGGTGGAAATTCAGAGAGGTAGTGTGGGAAACATACTGCATGGTGTAGGAGAGAAAACCTCAATAGGGAAAGGATGGAACCAGAACTGGGTAAATACCTGGTCATTATAGGCATTTGGGTGTAGGGGAATCCTGCTTTCTACAGGATAAGGCAGCACAATTCCTCCATAGGGTGTTTACAGACAGATCCAGCAACTTAAAAACCAGGCATTTTTGATTTTACCGAGAGGCTTAGGCAAAAGGTGGCCCATACAGTGCTAAACACCAAATACACAAACGTGAAGTGGCTGCCTGCCCTCTTGGATTTCTCATGACGTTCAGTGCCTTATCTTTCGAAACACAAGCAATTCCGGACCACGAGCTGAATGCTACCAACCCTCCCAGGAAACTTTCCAAAGAAAAAACTTTCTCCACACCATACGGACTCCGGGCAACACCGCGAAAAGTCCAGGAAGCTCTTTATTGCCATTGTTCGGGGGCCGATCTCACTGCCGCCGCGGTGAAGGCACCTGCACGGGATTCGTTCCCACGAATACGGAGACTCAGCCAGCCCTTCTTTTATCCGCTGTTCTCGGGGAGGAAAAGCAGAGGGAAGAAAAGGGGCTTTAGGCAGGGGCCGACCCAAGGGGCCGCGTCCCTCGCACAGCTCCGGGCCGCTCCCGCGTCCAGAGGCGCTCCCGGCCGGCGCTGCCTCCGCTTCAGCACCGGCTCTGGACAGCGCCCGCTCCGC
>VXAD01011332.1:637590-817866 GCA_013399195.1 Dicrurus megarhynchus | reverse complement strand
CGGTCCCCGGTCCTCCGGGAGGATGCGGGAGGCCGGCGGGGCATCTCCCTGCCCTTCCCTCGCTCGGCGTGCGGGGTGTTTCGGTGTGGGAGGGAGAAGCGAAGAGTCGATTAAACTAAGTGGCCTTGTAAGATTTTTTTTTTCCCTTGTCTTTTTTTTTTTTTCCCCCGCTCGCCTCCGTCATGCCATTTCACGTCAAGTTTAATATATTTCGCGTTTCACATGGCTGCGTCATGTGTCGGGCGATCTCTCCGAAGGGAGCCGCGGCTGGCACCCCGGAGCGGGGACACTGGCAGCCCCCCGGATTCCCAAAACACGGGAGCCTCACCCCTCCGACACCCCAATCGTCCAGACCCCCACGAATGCCCCCGCTTCACCTCGCGGGGAAGTTACCGGCCGAGGACGCGAGAAGGAATGGGAGGGGAAGGGAGTGCGCTGGGCAACTGCGAAGGACGGGTCGGTCGGGCGGATTATTTGTATTCTTTCCCGATGTTTATGGGTTGCCCGGTACGTCACCGCACAAGGAGCTGCTGTGTTGGTGCTATACAGGATTATTTATTGGGGCATGTGCGGCGCGCTGCACCTGGGGGCTGGCTCCTCTCTGCCTTTTATATTTCCCCGTGAATTGTCAATTCATTGCCCTGCAGCGGAGCTGGGGGTGGGAAGCCTCTGGACTGACTTTCTGTCACCAATGAAATCGGGCCTGCTGCTTGAGGAGGAGGATTTGATCTTTCCTAAGATGAAATCAGCTGCATTCAGCGCGGCGCAGTTTTAAGAGTAAACCAGTGATTAAAAACAGTGATGTCTTTCACTGCAGTTTAGGGAGCGTGCCAGGCAGAATGTAACTCTGTGAACTGCATCAGGTAAAAAATGTGTTGCAAGAAATGGGGTGTAATACAGATCTGAGTGTGACTGCGTGAAAATAACCAGATTGGGCCTGTCCTTGCAGATGGGGAAAAGCGATGCTTAACACATTACCCAGCTTGCCCTCTGCATGTGTAAAACATCTCCCTTCTCTTCAGTTTCTCACACAGTTATTTTTTCAGCTCCTGATTAAAACTTCAATCAAAAATACTTAGGCTCTCTGTGTACCGCACTTCAGCAGAGTGTTCTTTCAAGGGGATATAAAGAACCTGTAACACTCAGGCAGAAGTGAGAGGAAGTAATTTCTCCAATCCTTGTCTCCTAAGGTAAAGGAGAATGGAGGAGATGGGTAAATATATTCTATAACTGTCCTCAATGGCAACTGTATCCAACAGAATATCAATTTTTTTCAGTCCACCTTAAAGTGCCACTTCATAAATGTTGTTTCCTTAGTTTCTGCCATTTATTTCGACAGAAGTAGCAGACACAATTACCATTAGACACATTTATTTGTGATAGCTTAATAGCTGCATTTAAAAGTAGTTTTTCCTGTTGGCTTGATTTACTTGCCCAAACTGTATTGTGAAGTGGCTCAATGGATTTATTAGATTCCTCCAATTTTCTGTTTGTGGGCCATGGGACATGCAGGTTTTTCTGGCAGCTCTGCATGAGAGAATAAGATCTTTGTCCTGAGGATTCAAAGCACTTCTGAACTGTAATTACCAATGGTTTCTATTGGTGAAACTGAACCTAATTAAAGACAAGGTGACAAAGAGTCAAGCTGACATGTGTCCTGTATGGAAGTGTGCCTTTCTGGCCAGATCTGTGGAGAGACCTGCTTAAGGAATCTGTCCTCAGTATTGATGAAGCATCAGCTGAGAGAAGAGGACATAGAATAATGCTTCTCAGCTTGTGCATGGAATAGCATTAGCAGCAAGCAGTCCCTTCAGAAAGGAGGCAAACAAGAAGTAAAAGAGCCCAGTGTCAACTGCTTGCTGTGAAAGGGGAGCGATGGAGGTGGGAGAAGGGAGTAATGACATGTTGAGCTGGGAAGCGGTTTGTCAGCTGAGTTCGGGTACGGTATTTGTCTGCTCTGCCCTCTCCAGCGTTTGCTGTGAAAATAGTGGGATCTCTGGCTGCTGCTGTTCTTAACTTGTGTGCTGTAATGAGCCTGGAGTACTTACAAGATGTCCCAGGGGGTTAACCTGTTATTTATGTTTACAGCCAGCCTTACTTTTTTTTTTTTTTCCCATTCTGGTTGTCTTTTGACTTCATGAATGTAGTCTTACTTAGACAAAATTAAGCAGTTGTAGGGGGGCATGTTTTTGGAATAACTCAAGCGCTTCATCTGAGCTGTTTTTATGCGACCTGCCGAGTAAGCTCGTTATTGTCAAGAGTCACCACGTGAGAAACTGTAACAATAAAAATAGTTCTGCTGGATTCGTAGGATACAGATACAGGTTAGGATTATCCTGGAATTGTAGCGGCTGTAGCCCCCTGCTGTGTGATAATGCAAATGGCATCTAATGCCTTAATGTGCTCGGCTCCGAGAAGGCACTGGATTGTGCCATGTGTGGGAGCAAACAATCCACTTCCAAGATTTGCCAACACTGGGCAAATCTCAGTGCGGTTGCTTCAGACACTTCAAATGCTTGCAACCTGTCTACTAATGAAAATAATGTAGGCACTCTTTAATTTGTCAGAAACTGTGGTCACTGATGCAACAAATCAGCCAAGACAGGTAATTGCTTGCGGGTGAGACTCTTTCCATTAGCCCAGATCTGTTACAAGCAGAAGAAAAAAACTGCAAACAAACCTGGACAAACATGGATATAACTACTTATGAGATCATCTAAGCTGATTTAAGATGAAGTTGTTACACATTACTCAATATGTTGTGTACCTAGACTTCGTTTTGAATTTTCAGTTGGATTTCTGTTAGCAAAACCTTGGTAACCCAATGCTGCCTGCACAGGGGTTGTCTTGACAGCTAAGTGTTCATATGCTAATACAGTGTACAGCGAGTCAAATGCATGTAGTTTTAATTCTGTAAGTTTTGTTTAGGGCATAAACAATTACAGAATAAAAGCAGTTTTAATACAGTCTCTATGTGGAATATTTTAGACACAGGTTGAAACAAAATTTTTCACTCTACTTGATGGTGTCTGTCTTTATATGACTTCCATCAATCTAACCAAGGTTTGGTAGGCTTATTAGCTGCTTAGTTCCCAGGCTAGTTCATATTTTATGAATTATTTTGCTTGATTTCTTCATGCATTTTTATTGATAGTCATCCTGTAGCAGTTCAGGTTTAGAGCATGAAGTAACTAAACAATCGAAATTCCCACTGATGGTGTCACACAACTTCCCTGGGGAGTACTTGAATAGGGATTACTCACTCAAATATTTATCACTCTTGCACTCAAAGTATTTATCAAGTTTCTACCACCAAATCAACAGTAAACAGTTTTGAAGTTTGTCACCAAAGAAGTAACTCCATGGAAATTCTGATCAACAGAAGCAGCTTTGTTGAAACAAATACATTTTTCTTGTCTACTTTCCTGTTTAGTTCTTCTTTTTATTTTTTTGAATTTTGTTTCAGAAATGTAGAACAGTGAATCTCCCTCTGCTTTTAAATTTACTTGCCAGTTGCAGTTCCATGATAATGTACTGTAAATGTCTTTAAGTTATAGTTTGTTATTACAGAAGCCTTAGTTCTCATAATTAGCTTTCTCATCCCTCTGGCCTGATCCTACTATGGACAAAATGTGTTGAATGAGATTACTCTTACTCTTTCCACCAAATAATTATTGTCTTAATAGGAGTTATTCTCTTAATATTGCTATGTAAATTGAAGCTTGGATTTTGAGGTTTTGGGTTTTTTTCTTTTTCTCTCTTGTGCATTACCAATGTTGATTAAGTAACTGGTATCAGCAGTTATGTATGGACATGGACATCAGGTGCTTGCCAAAAGAACAGCAACATAACCAGCCAGAGTGTGGTTGACTGTGCTAGAACAGTGACTCCCTCTCCATCTAACACTTAAAAATGTAGAAATAGGAGATGTTGTCATTGTCCTGTTAATGCTTTCTCCAAGAGAAAGTAGGATTACTTCAGTTTTGTTTTAATTGAGTTGAACAGCAGGCAGAAACTCTGAAAAGTTAGGCCCTCTCAAAACAAATGGTCTTCTGTAGAGAGAGTGCCACTGACACGCTTTTTAAAATACACATCCTAAAACAAATGCAGAATGCTAAAACGACTAGACACAGTTTAGTATGTGTATCCTCTGGGATTGCATTGATATTAAGTATGATCTTAATGAGCATATCCCTTCTTCCCAAGGAGTTTTTGAGGTGTGTTTGAAAGGAAGAAAGGCAAATATCACGTTCCAGTGGCAATGAATAAATTGTAAAATCATGATTTCTCTCAGGAATTCGCCCTTGAATCTTTCTACATAATGAAAACATTTTGGAAAGAAGTGAGTATTTTCAAAAATGAATATGGGTGTCTTTGCAAGGGTTCTTAATGTTGTGGGATTTTTCTCTCTCTTTTTTTTTTTTTTTCTCTTTGTTTTTACCCTCTGAACCTATTTCAGGATCTTTTCTCTTCATTTTAGAAATGAAAATTAAAGACAAAGCCCAAATATTTGCAGTTTCTCTTATGTTAATGCATACTAAGCTCAGGATGGGTGCTTTAAATACCAATGCATAAGACACTATCGTAATAGCATCCTAAGGGGGTTGAAAGAAGGAGAGAACATTTATTTCAGTGGCAAAACACTGGGGGCTGTGTAGCTGTTCTTCTAGTGCTCTCCTTTAATGCTGGAGTTTGGTGTGTAGGACTTTTTAGCATGTGGAACTTGGAACGGGCACAGAGGATTTAGTGAACAATGTAGGTGGTTGATTTTGTTTGGTTTCCTTTCACAATGTCTGCCTACCTATTGTCCCATCTCCTTTCCCTTTAATCTGTAAAAATGAAAAAAAAAATCATACTTGCATCCTTTGGTATCCTTTTATTTGCAAAATAGAGATCTTGGGACCTTTGTAAGTCTTATTTAGAAGTGCTTTTGCTGTCTTGACAAGTTTGGGATTTTTGAGGGAAAGACAACTTCTTCCCAACAGTGACTTGAGTTGTGTTTATAATCAAATGGCTCTTAGAGAGTGTGAGTGGTTGTATAACTTTCACATTTTAAGTAGCAGCAAATCAATTTTAATACAGTTTTACATTACTATAAATTCATGTGTTTATCTTTTTTTTTTTTTTGTTTTGTAATACTGAGTTTAGACTTACCCTTTTTTTTCTTACATAGCTGATAAAGATTGTTAACTGTCCATAAGCAGCTGCTCTTCAGTTTCGGAAAAAAAATTATAGTCCATGTTCCTCAATTCAAGCCTCTAAAGTTCTTTCAGAGCTGAAAACTTTGCTGGATAAGTTTTGTTCATGTGGAGATACATTCCTGAACTACTCTACAGCTTTTTTTTGTTCTGTGGCTGGAGTTGGCAAGGTTTAGGTTATTTGTAAAACAGTGTGTATCATCACATATCCAGTAAAGTGGTTGTTTAAATAGCTTTGATAGTCCCTCTATCATCATCTTTGTGTAAACAGTTTGTTGACTATCTGTCATTTTCTTAGCTGGATGGGAAGGATAGTGCAGGAGAGACTGTCTTCTTATGTTAAAAATACCCTGCTGATATTTTAAACCTCTTATATGCCACAGTATTAATCAAACAATGGTTCTAATCATGGTAATTCAATTACTAAACCTTGGGTGAAGGAACCGGGGTCTGCTGCTACATGCAAAAATAATCTGTGGCTACGTATGAAAATGCAATTACACTTTTCTGGATATCATCAATATGGGATGCACTGCATTATTGCTGCTTCTTCTGGCAGAAGCTGAATAGGCAGTGCAGCTGTACCAACCCATTAGAGTCTTAAAACTCTGTTTTTTCCAAAGTTCAGCACTGGAGATTCAAGAACTGCAACTGACTGACAGCTCTGAAGAGAGTAAGACCAAATTACTTCACAGCAGCAGTTGTAGTAGGCACAGGCACTTTGGTATTTTCTGTCTGTTCCGATATTTATCCCAAACTGACCTACATCTGCTGGATTAACAGTGTAACTTGACCTGCTTTTATTCCTGCTATGCTATAAGGGAGGAAGGCTGTTCTGGTTAGTCCCTAACCAGGGGAAAAGCTGTACTAGTTGAAGCAGAAGCAATCAAATTTCTTTTAATTAAAAGATTGTAAAAAGTATGTTCTAGCATCAAGCTCATTTTATATTTATCCCTTTTAAAGTATTTTTTTTTCTTCCCTGAGTTTTAATATGTTTTTGTATGTGAGGTTTTAAATCTTGACATGCTAGTTGGTGCTTTGTTGTGGTACACTGGAGAACAGTGAAGAATTCTCCACTGATTTGCACAGTTTATACAGGGAAAGTAAGACTTCATTTGATAAATGAAAACAATTATTTATGCTCTTGAGTTTCTTTCAACTGAGTGAGATTTTTTATGTCTTCAAATACACAAAAACATCGAACTGCAGCCATTTGCAAATTGGAGAATAAATGCAGTGACTAGAAATAGTACTCACTAAAGTGATTACTGATCAAGGATTAACAAAGAATCCCAAATCAGTGACAGGTCATAAAATGGTATAATAAACTGAAGTATTCCATTTATATGAATTCTTTTGTTAGCATCTAAGATAATAGGAGTGAGAATGAAAGAACTTCTTGTCTTTGGAGGAAACCTTGAACTAACATGCCAATTCTTAAATGACATGTGAAATATCTTCTTGGCATTGCAGTTTTCTCCTAACTTTACCATTTTTTGACTTCTCCATTGCAGATTTCTAATAATGTTATTGATATTTCTAGGCTTGTATCATGTAGCCTTGTAATACTCTGAAAAAAAGTTGAGATTTGTACTAGTATGGAGGAAGATACAAGTTCCATCTTGTTCAGTGATGATTGTGATTAATGCCAAATTATATCTGTGCAGTCAAAAGGGAATCCCTTCAATTTTAACTTCAAACCAATTGTAGCAAAATTGGCAACACCTGACATTGAGGAGCTTTTCAGAACTTAAAATATCAAGTCAGACAATTGACAGGACATTGTATATTAAAAAAACATGTCTCATCTTTTGATATAAAAACCAAATTAGCAGTGAATTACCTTTATAGGCTGTGTTTTCTTTAAAGGCTGGAGTCCTCAGTCTAACGTGTCTTAGGGCATATCTTGACTGCATAGTCAGGATGGTGTGGTTTTGAACACAGGCAGGGTATAAGTAATTTAAGTATGGGTTGGAACACTGAGTATTTGACCATCTTCTTCAGGACTATTTGCCATTCTTCTTATTATATGGATTTTTTTGTCAAGTATGTGGTGTATCTCTCCTCAGTAAATGTAAAGTTTGTGGTTTACAAACTTCTGGTTAATGCTTCTTTTTGGTATGTAAAATGCAAAATTCATACCATTCTTAGACTGAATAAATCTCATTCACTCCTTAAAGAATGGTCCAAAGCTCACATAGTTCAAGTACTTTCCCCACAAAATAAGCCTGAGTTTTAGAATTGGACCAGAATAAAATTAAAATATTTCCAGCTTCCTAAGTCATCTTTGTTTTGCAAGTTGTAAATCATTACTGCTTTGCTGCATTCTGAATGGTGAATTTGGGAGCCACTGGGAAGGCATATAATCAATAGAAATATATGGGCCATTTGTTTTTATTTATGATAGTTAAAAAACCTCAATGGCTTGTAGACTTATTTATGGGTCTTTCACATATGCTTAACACATGAGATTAATGTAATTTCAAAATAGCTTGGAATATAACATTGGTTTAAGTGTCTAGGCTTTTATATATTTTGTGGAAGCAATATCTGGGGGGAGGAGAAGTATTCTTGAAAATAATGTGATTGCAGAATTTCCCAAGCTGTCTTTGGATTTTGAGAAAAAGAATTATGCCAGAATTTGTACAGATTTGCTTTTGTCTGTTAGAAGAAGTAGTGATGCCTCTGTTCTACAAACGGAAAACTTTTTCCTGATCTGATGCAAAATGGAATAACAGGAAATCTGGGTAGAGAAGGCAGTTGTGCTACAAAGGATGTTCTTCATTTACTGTGATATCTGTGCCACAGGGTTTTGAAGTGTGGATGCGCTTAGTGTTCATTAGACTATGTTACAAACTGAAATATACCATTAATCCCAACAGGGAAGCAGAATCTAGTAGTCTTTATCATTTCAAGTAAACAAATGAGAAGTTTTCGCTTAATGAATTAATACCATAGGACTTTTTTTTTTCCATTTAATTGGTCATTAAAAACTCCTATCATTTGAACTTTTTCCAGAGAGCAAATATCTTCAGAAAGAAATTTCATAATAGGTGACTGGCTGGTCACAGATAAATGCAGAGTAATCTGCCTCTAGGCCTTGTCTGCCCAGGATGCCTGTCAAGAAAAACAAACTTCTTTTTTTTCTTCTGCTTGCTGCTTCAAGGCTTATGGTAGGGAAACAGCAGTAGCCCTACTCTGTATACATGAGGGATTTGCTTTCTTAAGATTGTGAGGATGAAGGCCTCAAATTTGGATCCTGTCTAATCTGTTTACTTTGATGTGTCAATTCTGCAATGAGTGAGCTATGCCAGGACAGCGCCTAAGTGGCCTTCATGGATGATACGTAGGGATGTGAGTGGATGGAGGATAGGGCATGTGGACAACTCATTTTCTCTAGGAATAAAACATCTCTTCTGGAGTTATCACAGAAGCCTTTGCTGTGAAAGACCAAGACATCTGTGAAGATCAGGCTGGAACAAACCCCTGTATGACTGAAGATTTGCAGGATGCAGTGGGAGTTTTCACCTTTCTCCTGCTGTGACTTTCCACCTCTTCCTCTCTGCAGGAAACGGAATGAAGCAAGTCAAGATTTTAGGGGAAGTGCATTCTGTAGAAGCTGTGAGAGGACAGCCTTCTTCTTACTTGGAGGAGAAAATACCTGAGAGGGATGTGATAGCAGGCTTAGATTTTTTTGTTTGTTTGTTTTTGCTTTGTTTCTATTTTTAATTATTAGTGTTTTCTTCCCACTACTTCTCTGGCTTCCTCAAATGTGCACTGACAGAGGTGAGGAGGAGAGCCCATGGGAGTCAGTCCCTGGCACTAGAGCCTACCTCCTGCCAGGGACACCAGTTTCAAATGCATTTTACAGGGATAGTCATAAGGCTCCAGTCTCTTTTGTCCATTCACCTGATTTTTTTGCGTCAGTAAAGCATGGAAGACTTCCTACAGGCGTAAGCAGGACAGGACAAATTTGAGAGCTGAAAATACTTCAAAAGTCACCATAGGAAAACCAGGAACTGAGATGAATTTCTGCAGATTGGTACAAATGTACTGCATGAGAGCATTTCAGCTAGCTCCATTTCATTTTCCTCATTCTGAGTTAAGATAAATCAATTGTTTGATTTGAACATTTCATTCAAATGCAGCTAAAGCACTTTGTAGGTGCAGTTAACTCCCATTTTCTCTATAGTGTTACAAGACACTGTAGAATGCAGCACTACCCAGAATACTCAAAGTATCGATGTCACTTGTGCTCTGTTTCAATTAAGAGGCTTACAGAAAAGATCCAGTGAGATGTATATTAGTATGAGCAATTGAAGTTCACTTATGAATATCAATGTCAAAACAGAAGATGTCTTCAGAAATACAGTTCCGCTGCTATTATGTCCTCCTGATGTGAGTGAGAATTTAGGAAATCTAGCATGTCTAGGAAAATGGAATAACTGCTCTGCATGTGTAGCAATGTGCTTATTGAGTTGGAACACTGGCAGCCACGCTACTACAACTTGGGCAGTGTTTGCATGGGAGGAGTAGGCAGCTTCTTAGGTGCTGCTCTTGCCCCCTGGTAAACTTCTGGATTGTCCCAATGCACACCACTCATTCTCTAGAAGGGGAAATTCTTCACATAAAAACTTTCAGTCCAGCTCACATCTGAAATATCTATCCCATTTCTGAAAGGCTTCTGCTGCTTGCGGAATAGAAAAGTAACTGTGACACAACCGGCAACAAGTTTTTTAACCACCTTACTGAGGCCCTGGGGATGTCTGTATCATGAATATATTTTTTGTATCTGGAACATGTGTACACACTGTAAAGTGTCAGGCTGTTGTACAGGGAAATCAATACAAATACAGCATTTTGGTTAAGTTAGGGAAATATTCCCACAAGTCATATTAGGAATGGATGAGCAATCCATTCAGGGTTTCCGGTGCTTCAGAGCAAGATTTGTATTATTGCAAGTCTCTGCCATTCTTGCATGTGCAAGTTGTTTCATTTTTTTTTTCTTCACAGTATACACTTGTAAAGCATCTACATCAGATGCTTTAATAACTCCTGACAAACTTGTTAGTATTGTTTCCTGTGGCAATGTGACAGATTTTATTGCAGAATACACACGCATATGTGAATTTAGATTACAAAAATAAATCAATGGATGATGATATTTGAAAACTTTTAAATAGAGAACTAGGTGGTGCTGTTCTTTCATCTTTGTTGCTTAGCTGAATTCTTAAGTATGGACTGAGAACACCAGGCTACTACTTTTCAAATATGAATTTAGCTGTCTTAAATGTTAGAAGAAGTTATTGTTTCAGGTTTCATTAAGAATGCTACTTTACCAGCTAATAATTGCACAATACAACACTTCATACTTTATGAAAACGAACTTTTGCATTGAACAAATGGTGTAGTTTTATTCAGCATGGTGATATACTTCCTTTTGTTTTCAGTTTGAATGACTTCAGAGTTAATTCAAATAACCTTTTAGACTCTATGCTTAGTGTTACATTTAGGATAATTTGGTCTGATCAGTTTAGCTTGTTTAGATGTGTGAAGCTTTTTAATCCTTTTCCATTGTTGGTTTCTTAAACACTTTGGGACTAATTTGCTAACAGCACAATGAGACCATCAATAATAGCTGGAAGAAATTTGTTGTAATTCTGTAGTAGCAGTATATAAACTACAATTAATTAAACAAGGAAACCGATTTATTAAGTTTTATTCCATTTACAAAAAATCTAAATTTTTAATCACTGTCTTGTCTCAATGCCATTCATGCTGCAACAGGAAATAGTAAAGCTAGATTATAATGAACTGCCTAGGATCGAGATAGATTTATTTTATTAGTGTTCAATGTTGCAGCAGAATAATAAATGTCTAATTAGAATCCAAATCCAGTATGTAGCACTTTGGTAGAGTGCCTCTCACTGACCACTGCTTAAACTAAAATGTTGAAAGAACAGATGGAAGATAAAGAAATAAGGGGAAAATGTACTTCTCCACTGAAAAAGAAATGAAAATGTGCTCTAGCTAGGTCAGAGTAATAAATGTGTTTGCTCTAAGTATGTAATTACTTATTCAAAAAATAAGCTGCAGCTGGTAATGGAGGAGTGTGAAAACACTTTTTCATGGAATTTATTTCCCCTATTCCTTCTGAAGGGCTGCAATACAGAGTGGAATCTGAAGCAGAAAGTTGGGGTTGTACTTTATGCTTAATAATGAGCAATCAAAAAGCGCTTTTATTTGAGTCAAATTAAAGATTTAGTCAAATATCCAAATAATACCCATAAAATTGCAAATTCATATCTACCAATGTTAAAAGCAATAATTCATTTTATGTTGATTTTTGTGAGATTTCAGTGTCATGGGTGTAGTTATTCCAATGCTTGAAGAGCACCAAAAGGTGTTTTGGTTTATTTTTGGAAACTGGAAAGAAACCCAAACCGACTCCAATTCACAAAGAATTTAAAAAAAAATCCCTTTTCATTCCTGACGAGCAAATATTCTAACCAAAACCAACTCCAATTCACAAAGAATTTTAAAAAATCCCTTTTCATTCCTGACAAGCAAATATTCTTAGCTCTGAAGCAGGTGTCACATTTTGTTATGCTCTGTGTGGTAATCGACTTTGTAGTGTTTTGGTTTGTACCATTAAAAACTATTAATAAAATCTCACTGCCAGAGTTAATTCAGTGCTTAGCACTTGCTTATTGCAGAATTGCATCTCAAGGATGGTGGTTCAGTTTGCGTGGGTTCGCAGACTATTTACTTTTAAAAGGGGTATGTTAATAGATTAAGCGTTCCTAACTATAATTGGGTACAAGTGTGCAGAAGATTTCTGAATATATATTATAAATTGAAAATTATCAAACCAGCTACCTTCAGAAGTTTCTACTTCACAGCCTATAGGTTGGCCTGTGGATTAACACAATGAATTACCACTCGTGAATATTGGAAGTACTGAATTTTTGCAGCATTTACCTCTTTTTCTCAGGAAGTGTTGGAGCCCTGAATTGAGTCCTTCTATATGCAAGTGTCCTCCCACAGAAACATTTGACTGGAAAGAGAGAGAATTTATTTCAAGTAGTTGCTTTGAGTCTTGTGATTCAAAACCACTAAAATTGATCATTTGTGTACTGTGTTGGAGGTGGGCTGTCAATAAATAAATGAAGGACCACTTAGAAGTCTTTCTGCATCAGCCCACTCCTTTCAAAGCAGCTAAGCATGAACATGTGAAGGAGTGAGGTGTTAGAGCCAGAGCTGCTGTTGTTTTACTGATTTTTCTAAGTTACTGATGCTGTTTAAGAATCTAATTCAGCGCCTGTTGCACTGAAAATGTCCTGTGATTTCTACAACGTTCTGCAACATTGAAAAATAATTTTTAGAAAATGGATCGGCTGCTCAGATCTGAGGAAGAGAGAGGGTTATTATTATTTCAGAACAGAGGAAATATGATAAAAATGATCTTTATTTCTTTTGTTCTGTTTAGGTTCCAGGAAATACAGTGGTTCCAAAAGCATGAAAGGTGTCCTTGCCCATGGCGGGGAGGTTGGAAATAGATGATCTTTCAAGTCCCTTCCAACCTAGCCCATTCTCTGATTCTATGATTCTGTGATCACTGAAGCTTGGATTTGCTTTCTTAGTACATTAAAATAATTCTAAGCTATTTTTGTGTTTTTCCCCCCCTCCTGAGTATTACCAGTATGGGGAGAGATCTGAATAAGGTACAGAGTTTTAGGTAACTTCTGTTTGAAATCATTTAGATTGGCACTGAAGGTTTTTTCCCTTGGCTTACATTGCAATGAATAATTTATACATGAAGTGCAAGATGACACCATATATAAGGTTACTTTTCTAACCTAGGAAAATGCCACAATGTAAAGGAGCCATAAAATACTTTGCATTTCTATTTGTGAGAAAATGATTTTTTTTTTCCAAACATGCTTCTATTTGGGCTTTGTATTCCACTTTCAGGTTTTATTCTCTTTCAATCTGCTACTTCATCTATTCTTTCTCCACTGTCTAGGTTTTTACTTTTTTTGTTTTGGTGTTTTTTTTTTTTTTTTTTTTGTTTTTTTTTTTTTTTTTTTTTGTTCTTATGTCAGTGTGCTGGCAAAAGACTTAATATTTTAAATTTATTAAATCAGCTGAATAATAGTTCTGAATAAACATGAAATTGTTGTCTGTTTTGGGCCAAAACATGAGGAACCCATTGTCACTTGAAACTTCTGTGTTTTTTTTTCCCTTCTGATTGGATTTGAGTAAGGATAATGGGGATAACACTAAACATTAATGTCTTGTTTAGTAAAAAAAGACAACTACACCCAACTTAACTTCCATTATATCTATGGAAGGGTTGTGAGAAGGGAGCAATAGACAACCACCCTGTTTTTCATAACAATATCTCAGCTTTTGCTGCTGCACCACTTTAAGTTCTTAAACTCTAAGATACTTTCTTTTGATATTTATGAGTACTTTCCCATTGTTTTCACCATTTTTCAGTTGCCACAGTTACAGTAACTGTTTACTTTCAAGTATAGTCAAAGCAAGACTCTTTAGTATAACCAGTGTAGGGTGTGACTTGGGTTTGTTTCTTCAGCACAGCTTTAGACAACTCAAGCTTCAGAGCTCAGAGGAAAACTAAACAGACGTGTACATAGAGAGAATTTAACCTGAAGTCTTTCTTCCAAGTATGGAATGTAAAGGAAATTATTAATATTTAGAATAAACAGTGCTTATTCCCCTTTTTCCCTGATAATGGTATCTCAGAACCTTTGGATTTAACTTGCTAAAGTTAATACTAACTACATTGAGCTCTAAGGCTACTCAGGCTCATGATAGTGATACAATTTTTTTGAGAGTTGTTTCATAGTGTTTGTCATGATTAATTCATCTTGAGAACTTCTATCTGTGCATAGCATTGCAAACAGAGGAGAATTAAATGGAAATCATGGGATAGGCAAAGAATTGTTTGTGTACCTCTGTCTATATCAATACTGAAAATAAATGATCAAGAAGATAGGGAAATTATTGCATGATATTTGATGAACCTAATTCAATTATTTAGCTGACTCTATGCGAATATTCCAAGTATGCAGGAAAGAAGTTTCTTGGGTTTTTTTTTTTGCCAGCCACCCTTCACTCTCCCCACTTCCCTGAAGAATTTGAAGTGTGCATGAAACTTTCCTGGCAACACTTAAAAATACAAATAAAATTCTGAAGTCCAGCTCTTCTGCCATGAAACCAGGTATTTAAGCTGATTCAAAGATGATTGTGTTTTTTCATCTCTGTGGGACTGTGTAATTTGGAATTCTGTTTATTTTCATTGTGAAACACATAAGTAATTGGTATCAATGCTCAGATAATATCACGGTGATTTTGTTGCTATAACTTGTTTGTTCTCTATTCCTTTTTGCAGTTGGAATTGGAGGCATGCCTATGTGTCTGCTCTGTACCTGCTTGTGAAAATTCAAAAGTGCAGTCACAGTCTGTGAAAAGTCATTCAGCCCCACAAGACTGTTGGCATTTTTCTCAACTTGCTGAGTGCATAAGCTGTAAATTTTAAGTAATTGCTGTGTAGAAACCTCATACATATAACAGGACCATTTTATCTATGCTGATTTGTCAGCAGCTGCATCCCAGAATGGATTTGTTAAATAAGTACCACTCTTCTGCAGTCTGCACTTGTACATGCTTTTAAGTTGTCTGATGATCTCGGCAAATCAAAAACTCTTCCCCCACCCCACCAAATAGTCTTCTGAGATTGTGGAAGTACTAAAATTTGTTCAGAAAGGTGATATAATAGATGAGGCTTTTGGCCACCTAAAATGTTGGCTAAATTATTGACTATTGGTCCGTTAAATGTTTTGTCTTGTTGCTGGGTCTGCTGGCAAGTATTTTTCAACATTTTCATTTTCGAGGCTTTCTCATGGCAAAATGCCAAGATGGGCAAAGTATCAAGTCAAGTTGAGCTCTTCATTCTGCACTAACCCTTTGAGCTGAGCCTTGTTCTATATGAAGTGTGTCTTCTGAGCAGTTACAGTTCACAAGCTTATAGCAAGGTTGGGGGGCTGAAAGTGGAGCTCTCCAAACAAGTCCCTGAGCTGGAAGCATCATGGGGCTGTGACTGAGCTAATTAGCCTGGTGTAATTCATCTTCAATACACTGGTTTTCCTTACTCTTCTCTTTGCAAACACAACCATCTAACTTTTTGTTAATACATGTCCCATTCTTCTCAGCGGGAGTTTTTAGTATCATCTCATCCTATCACTTCACTAAAACAGATCTACTCTTGGAGCAGAATGCTAAAAATGCATGTTGAAATCCAGAGTTTTGGGTGAGATGGAGTCCAGCTTAAAAATGCAACATCCACTGTCAGTGGAGAAGTTCATGTGCAGAATTTTGGAAAAAAGGTTGCATTTTCTATTATTTAAGAAAAAATATGTGGTGTATAGGTTGCATTTATTGAATATATTTTAGCTATATTTATATATAAACTTTTAAACAAAGTTTAACTCTCAATGTAAATACATTTATATTTCATCACTTGATTTGCACTGCATTCAAAGCTAATAAATTAAACGTTCATGCACGAGTTGGCTTCTGGCAAGAAAGTTGCCCAAAACTAAAGACCACTGAAGTGCAATAACTGAAGTGTTCTGAAAGTCAAAAATGAAAACATCCCCCCAAAACATGCATTTTTGCTCTCTGTAAATAGAAGTCGCATCAAAAAAGTGTACTATTTGTTTATTTAAGTGTTGATGTCAATGCAGCTGAGTTATGGAAGACCTGGTGCTGGCTGGTTCAACAGAGTCAGAATTATGCTGTTCCAGGTCATCGTGGGTCATCTGGTTAATGCTGGATGTGAAAGGCTGTGCTACATTCCAGCCGCTGTCCTACTTTCATGAAACAGATGCTCTTCGCTGAAGAGGCACAATTAATTTCTATGAAATGGGTGGGCGTCCACTTGCCATTTCTTAAATGTAACCATTTTAGTAAGTTTTGTGTAAATTCTTTGTTGTTTGTAGCTGCAGGAGCTCGTATTTTGAGGCTGTCAATTTCTTAGACTCCAAGACAGGCTGAACAAATGGAAACACAAATGTTTAATACAAATACTTTCAGTGCTTTTAAGCTTTTTTGCTTATTTTGCAAGCATTTGAGTTTATTAACCCTAAAAAAAGTAATCTGAAATGGTAACAAATATAAGTGTTATTGCAACCCTTTCTTTTCACAAAAAGAACCTGAAATTTGCAACACCAGAAGGTCACTCAGAAGGCCTCTAGTTTCGCATTGGATGTGGTTTAATGAACATTTTCTTCCTTTCTTTGAGTTTTTTTTGCTAAGCAGTAATTCTCCTCTAAAAGATTGGGCTATTTACTAGCAAGACTAAAAGGTAATACATCTAAAAAAAAATATGATAGTATGAATTTCATTATGCATGTGAAGTACATCCACTAAATTTTCAGTGGCAGAGGTATTGCTTGTATTATTGGCTTCCACGGGCTGCAGTGAGGGGAGCTGCCAAACCAGATCTTCTGTAGGCACCACCTTGCTGATCCTGGAGTTTCAAGGCTAATCTTGATCATCTACAGGCCTGAGTGTGCACATTTAGGTGGGGGAAGCATCTAGGGAGGATTTGCAAGGCTGGGGGACACCGGTGTAGTCACGTGGAAGAGGCTTCAGATGGAATCCCGACTTGGATGGTTTTCTCTCTCCTGGGCAGCACAAAGCTGCATTCACATGGCAGCGTAGGATATTGTGGTGAGCAAGGAAATTGGGAAATGCAGAGAGTTCTGAAATGCTGGATAGGAAGGACAGGGATAGAACTGATGTACAATAGTATGGCAGAAGGGAGAGAAACAGGACATGTGATTTGAGGCATTAAGTGGGGGACTGTCTGCTGTAAGGTATAGGAAAAAAACATAATTTCAGATGGAGAAGTTATAAAAGTGTAGCTGGTTCAGCCTCACTACACAGTTTAGTCCTAATCAAATTGCAAGTTAAAATGTATTCTAAATTCTTCACTAGAATTAAGAAATTACCTGTTTTGAACATGCTTCAGCTTCACATGCTTCAGCTTCACATGCTTTCTGTAATAAAAGAATAAAATACTTTTTAGGGTAAAACATTAAACACCAATTTATGGTTATAAATTGATTTTTCTTAAAAAACATTGTGGAAATTTATATTATCTTATTTCTTAACCTTCTTTTTTTTTTTCTCTGTGGGATCTCTTTAACAATGATATACTTGTTTCTGTGGTTGGTTCTTCCTGTGCCTGATTTCAGAAGAACAGCTTGAGTGACTTCCTCAATTCAGTTTTTATACAGTGACAAGTATCTCATGCTTCTATTCCAAATGCTGTGTGCTTGACTAGCCTCAATCCAGAGGGTGAATACTCCTCGATGAACAGAGCCCATTCTGGTAGTTTTCAGAATATATATCAGCTCTATTCTGCTATTCTAAGGTGCCACATACTATAGTCCCTTTTATGAACCAAGAATTCATTTTTAATAAGATTAGGAATTTGTTACTAATCCTTCCTTATTTTTAATGTCCAGTGCTGCTGGATTACTCTGCTTGTCATTTATAGGAACTGTAATATTTGAGGCTCACATTTTTGGGGTTTTTTTTTGTTTGTTTGTTTGTTTGTTTATTTTTAATTTTTTTTTTTGTTTTGCTTTGATTCCAAATCTTAAACCAGAAATGTAAAACAGGGAACTCTCTACAGCATGCAGAAGGAATGAATAGCTACCATTTCTCATTTCAAGCTGCTGTATTGGTCAAGTGTTTTAAGTCATGAAGGTTTTTTTAGCTGTTAAATTGTGCTTTTTCCCTACACTGATAGTTCTTCCCAAATCTATCATCAGTAAATTTAATTAGCACAGTCCTACCTATGTGGTAATTGCTGCTTATGGGAATGTTAAATGAATTTTTTCCAAAGATCAATCTAAGGCTCTCCAGAAATAAGCAGAAGCTAGTAGAGTTTAATATGTGAAATATTTGTTGTCTTAGGAAGATCTGAGAATTTTTGATTCCTACCTTCTATTTGTGTTAAAAAATGATAGGTTGGTATTTTTTTTAACGTGTTCAACATGGTATTTATCACAGTAAAAATATTTGTCTTCTGATACAGAACTTGAAATTTGCTTTACTTTTTATCAAAATTCCACTCATGTTGCATTAAAAAAAAAATATACAGATGGAAATACATTTTCTCCTTCAATCTTCTTTATATATTAGTTGCAAGACCTTACTTGTTAACTGTTCTTTTCATCCTCCTTGTAAGCATTAATTTATTCTTGCCTTGTTTTCCTTTACGATTACATTTTTTGTAATGTTTTCAACAAGTTTAGGTGAAAATTGATCAAAGAGGTCTCTTGATGTAGCTGTCTGTTCCTTAAAGTCAGAAGCTTCTCAATGGGTTTTTGGGTTTCTGCCCATGGATTAAGATTGTCTTTCCAGACAAACTCTTGGGAAAGTGCTGACTCTGAGTATTTGCTACATTTCACTGGATGATTTAAATCTTCATTTCATCCTTCTGAAACGAAAAGTTTGATGTTTTTTTCCCTAGTTCATCAGAAATGTTTTCTAGTTGTGCAGTCCAAGGTTATATATTCTGGTCTCTGATTTAGCTTCTTGACAAAACCATATGTGAGATAATGTGAAATCTAGTTGATGCTTTGTGGCAAAAAAACCACCAAAAAAATCCCATCTCAATCAGATTTCTGTATTCCCAGTACTGGTACTCAATGTTCTTGAATGTATATATAAAAAAAAGTTGAAATTTGAAAATGTATTAATTTCTAGTGGTAGCTGCTGACAGAGCAAGCCCACCAAGTAGTCAAAAGAGATTGAACTTGAAAATGAAGCTTTCCTACAGGATTTGCAAAGTTCTTCTGTGGGTTAAAATCCCAAAAGAGAGAAAACAGTTGGCATTTTATTTTTACTCTTCAATTAATTATAAACATGTAATTCTGCCTTTGAATAACATTTTTAAATATGGCTTTTGCAGACCTGCAAGGTTTTTTTATGACTTTGGAATAGCATGTACAATTATTTCACAGTGGAATAAAGAAATCACTGCTTAATATGATGTTAATCTTTTTACTAAACTAAAGCTGTTAAACTGGGAACATTATTTTGGCATTGCATTCATTTAGCAAGACTCCATTGATTCTTAGTATAGTTTTGAAATGGATTCTTGACTGTCTATAGTTGTTTTTGTAAAAAAAGTTAAGTTCTACATTTAGAAAAGCTTCTTATGACAGAAATTGCATTAATCTGGTGTATATGTGTGTGTGTGTGGTTAGGAATATGTGGTATATTGAATTACACTTTTTTTGTGTTCACTCTTCATGAAAAGGAAAATACATCTTTGCACCTCTTTACTCGTGGCAGTTTAATGTAATGTGACTGAGGCTGAAATTATTTTGGCTTACACTTGTTCCCCGAAAAGTTCACAACAGTCCATTAAGAGTGACTTTTAGAAAGCAGGTAGTGGACTTACATAACTTAAATAACTCTGAAGTGCTTGTGTGCCTTTGTCTTCGGTAGCATACAGATCCATTGTACAAGTGTGCCTACGTATGTAAACTCTCTTAGAATATTTTGCAGGCATGTTATTGAAGATTTAATTTAATAGATATTCAGGAGCAATCTTCTGTTTCTCCTTTGCTTAGTCATAATTCTGAAGTGCTTCCTCTGCAGAGCATATTACAGCAAATCTTTTCCATGTTTCATCAGAAGCTGCAGGTGCCTAAGACAAGTGAGACACCCGAATAGCTGCCTTATGAAATCTACTCATCATGTGGTATTCAGAGAGATTCATGTTTGTCTACAAGTCAATTTAAAATTCAGTTCTTTCAGTAAGCACCAAGACAATGGCTAAAGATTTATTTCCATCATAGTTAGTGAAGAAAGAAAAACCAATAGGATCAGCTAACTGATCTATTTCCATTACACTGTTTTCAAAGATTCACTTTATTGCTGGAGCAGATGAGAAAGCAATAGCTAAAAAAGGCTCAAAGTTGTCATTATTTGCTGTGTTTACCACAAAGGGCATGTGCTAAAATCTTCCTAAATCCAGGTGCACATTTAAAAAGTCATTTAACTTATTTAAATTACTAAACTGGGGACGACAAATTAAAAGACTGATTCATTGTTTATTTTCACAATGTCAGTTGCCAGAAAAATTGCTATCCTCCTACATTGTTTCTAAACATTTTTGTTTGGGAGAGTGACCAAATTTTTCATCATTTCTGACTTTGCCAGGATGCATTTGTTCTGTGACTTAAAGCTGTTAGATATGCTCCAAATACTCTGAAAATTACGGATCGGTTGGATGGCTCTGTTAGTCAGCATCTTCAGCTGCTGTCTCCCAGTAGCTGTTTCAGGGTGATGGGTAGAGCTCACAGTGATGCTCAGCTCTTGGATTTGGCCGTGTGCCTTGGTGGGGCTTTTCCTCGTGGCATCTTTAGTGTGCCTGGCAGCTCTGAGAAACATGGAGCTGATCCTGAGGGAGCTGGTTGCTCCGTGTCTGTGCCTTGGATTGTACCCATTCGGATGGAGCTGCAGCTGGGGTAGGGGGGAAGAGGGCGGCTCAGCCACTTTTGGGGTGTGGGGAAGGTTAGGAGATGTAGGGAAGAGGGGCTGATGAGGAAACAATGCAGGAGAGGAAAATGGAAGAGGATATGGCAGCGGGACTGGATCAGAGCAAGAGGGAAGAGAAGCTGCAGCAGGGTGTGGTGAGGAGACAAAGGTCTGTGGAGTATCAGAAGGAGAAGGAAGCAATGGCCACGAGTCTGTTCAGAGAAGGCAGAACAAGTCACTCAGACACTGTGCTTAGAACCGTGCTCAGAAGCCTGTTCTAAGGGTAGAATTTGTGTTTCTACACTGTTCTTATCCTCAGCATTAAAATCATTCAAGCAAGAACACACACAAAAATGAGGATGTCTCCTTTGTCTCTTCTGATGATGTAGCAACATAACCAGATAACCCCAGCACTGCTGAAAGTTTAATCCCTGAGCTTGGAGTTCAGGACACAGCCAGTCTGCTATTGACCTGTGTGTGTGTCTTTGCACTTGCAGGATGTTCTGGGACACTGATGGTTTTGCTCCAAATTTAAGACATCTTAAATTGTCTCTTTTCCTAGGTAGAACAGTTTTACAGCTGCCAACATTTGCAAGCTTGACAGCATCATAGAATTTGTTTCACATGTGCATTAACTTCTAAAGTGTATCCTAACTCCAAATGCTAAAACAGTTAATATGCCTGTATGTCCTTCCTTATTCTTTATTTTGAATTGTATTGCTTTGACTGTACCACACATTGCAAAAAAATAAATGCAAGTGAGAAGTTTAGTTGAATTGAGACTTTGGCAGTGTGCCAAACTTGATTGAGTTAAAAAAAGTATCAAACATGTTTCAAATATGGATATTGTATTAATTTGAAAGAATATTTTATATAAAATAAACCAATATTATTGTTTTATTAATGTATGCATATAAATAGAGTAAAATAATTGTATAAATATGTATTTATATAAGATTCTGAGACCTTATGTTGTTCTAAACTGTACAGTAAACACAGTCATCCTGCAAAAATCAGGATGAACTTCTGTCTAGCTCTTTTCTCGCCTTCATGTCTGGCTTTTGCATGAGCTAAGAATACTCTTTTAGTTATCCATCCTTGGAGCCTGTCTGAAATTGTCAAATTTAAAAGTTTAAAAAATCCCAAAATATCCAAAGCCCAAAATGAATGCTTCCCTCTTCCTTTTTCCATGTCTTAGATCATTTAGGTGAAAGTGAACAATAAAACAGGGGCAGACCTGGACATGTTTTTCCACATGTCACAGCAAACCCGTCACCAATTTTTCCCTCATCTATCAGTGTGATATTTGGGAGGGGACAGAGGGGAACTTAATGGATCCTTCTGTGAATGCAGCTTCCTCCTGGCTTATCAGAACTATTTTGCCAGTTTTATTTCTTCTTTTAGCTGCCTCCAAGTTTATGGCCCATCTGTTGGACATAAACAAGCCAACAAGTTGTCCTGGGTTGCAAGAACTGCCTGATTCAATGGCACTTGGAAGCAGAGCCTGCTGTTGGATAGGGAGGATGTCGTGTGCAAGGGTTGCAGAGGCTTTTGTAATACAACAGATATTGGGGAGTAGCAAATTTGAGTGACTTGTGGCTGGAAAAGGGAAAGGGTGACAGATTCTGCTGAGAGCTTTTTCTTTCTTGCCATGGTCAGTTGTCACAATCTCTAAATCAGCCATATGCAGGCATGCCTGCAAGTGATTACTATCTTGAAGATATTGCATAATTGAAAATATTTTATTCCTTTTCAGGGCATCAGGATTCAGCAGGTCCGTAAGATTTCTAAAGTCAAAAGCTTTTTGCCATCACTCCCTGATGGAATGAATTGTATGGATTATCTGGAATTCAGCTGCAGCTCCAAGGCCCTGTCCTTCCCCATGCTGGCCTTGCAGACAGGTGTTTTGATGCTGGAAATGTCGATGCTCCTTCTGCTGCGTCTGTTGTCAGCTCCATCTGCCAGGACATTATTGGGCTGTAGTGCAAGGCCTGGAGAGTTTTATTTATGAAATAGGTCTGTTTTAATGTTGGTGCTTACTTGGTTCGAAAACTCTCAAATTGTCTTTTTTTTGAGAATGGTGTTTTTTGCACGGTGAAACTGCTACAGCAGAGTAGTTTTATGTAAGAATACTCTCTGTATTTGTAAGGATAAATGTGTGCAGTACATTGGCAATGAACACTATTGCCATTGTTGCTGGGCCACAGTGGTTGTAGACGATCTTTTTGGACATTAAGCTTTTGTGTTTTGGGGTTTTAAGAGGCTTTCAAGGTTTTCTGAGTCACCTTAAAAAGTGCTTCAACCTGCTATCAGCTGGTCAAATAAAATACAAAATATTCTGTGCTATCACTGGCTTCTAAGTAAACTTAAGTTAGTGCAAATTTGGAACTTGCATGCCTGGGATGGAGAGGTCAGCATTTACATAACCTAAGAAATCACAGGTGCCTAAAGAAATGTGTCAAAGATTTACCATGGCTTACTAGTAGATGCACTGATTTCTCATATTTATGGCTGAACTTGATGACAGGTGGGCAAGAACTATTTGCCTATTCATGCAAAGGCAAGCTGATAATAGAGTCTAGAAAAATCATTGCTTTAGGCTGATGTGCTCATTTTATCTACAAGTTTGAAACAAATTCTGTATTTAAAACAGAATTTTAAAGTTGTATAAAGTTGTATAAACTTCCCTTGCTTTCATTGGGTTTTTTTTAATTTGTTTTTGCTACTTAATTAGTTTCACTCTTTTGAGGAATTTCTTCCCATAGAGCTATAGTATTTAAGCAGCTAAAAACTAACCAAAGGGGACACTGCAAGAGTCTTACTTGCAAACCTATGCTAACCAGTTCCTTTGACCCGCTGCTCAAGTAGTTAGATTTCTTACTTTTAGTGGGTTTTGTTCGTTTGTTTTTGTGGTTTGTTGTTTCTTTGTGGTTTTCACACTTGGCTTTTACTATTCTGTGCTATCACTGGTTTCTAAGTAACACTGAGAAAAATTTTAAACTACAAGTTGCAAAAACAGAAGAGCATGTTGATGGTATAAATGCAAATGTGGTCTCTATTTTATACTTGCTACTGTCAAATTGGTGTCTGAAACGGTGTATCAATTCACCCCTAGAGCGTTTGATACCGAATTGACTCTGTAGCATTTTGAGTTGCTTTCTTCTATTTACTTCTGTTTTCAATATTCCTTTTAATTACTTGGCTTAGACTAATAAATGGTTTTGTTCTTACATCCAGAAAGTATAGTTTTACTTTAATTGTGGTATCTAATTTCACATTAGTGTGCAGTATCCTAGCAACTTAGTTCCTTGGTAATTTTTCTTACTTCGTTGTTACTATTTCTGCAGTTTGACCAACATTTTCTTTCCATTCTGTTGCATTGCAAATCTAAATATGGTTCTATCTAATCTGCCATTTGTTTCTTCAATAAAGTGGAGAATATCCAGCTATAAAAAATGGAGTCTAGATTAGTCAGGTCTACTGAAAACTGATGCAATGTGGATCATCTTGCTGTGTTAATGGATTTCTATTCCTTACCGTTTATTCAGATGAGTTAAATGCAGCTTTTTGCCCTGAAATCTCTCTTGACCCTGAAAAACTGTTTTTTACTCTTTGGTGCATACAGAGTTATGTTCTGCAGGATTGGCATTCACACTGGGGAGGTTGTCCTGACAAGTGTGTGTTTAAATCTCCAAGGCTGTTCGTTTGGGAAGCTAAATGGAAAGAAGTCTTATTTCTGCGTATGCCTGATGTGGTAGCAAATAAGTTTTGTTTATTGGGTATCTAAATAGGTTTCTGTTGGACTATAGATTGGTTTTGGGTTTTTTTTCTTTCTTTTAGATTTTGAATGTTTGTAGTGATTGGACCTGTCTCCTGTTAAAATGACATATATATTATAACTTATTTAGCATCACTTTTCTTACGGGTAGTCCCTTTATCAGAGTATATTTTGGGAAGAAATTTGTTTACATTTTGGGGCCTTGCCATAGAAGGCAAACATCATCCTGGATTTAAGATTAACATCAAACTTGGGGAAAATAGGATTGGAGTGCTGTGCAGCTGGAATTATTTGAAAGTGTGCTGGGCTGAGGAATTAAAGGACAGATGTTTGTCCACGTAAACTAATATGGATATACTAAATATGAGAGTAGTGTTGACATGCTTATAAAAAAAAGTACAGTATATATACACTAAAAGTACACACAGTATCTTTATACTGAGAAGAATTTTGAACACTAAAAGTACACACAGTATCTTTATACTGAGAAGAATTTTCTGACACTGAAAAGTTAAGCATCAAAATAAATAAAAATTGTCAAATCTATGCATAATACTTAGCTACTGAAATGCTCACTAACATGGGAATCAGCTTCACAACTGTAGCTTGATTTATTGAATTTCACTCTTTGGCTGTAAGGAATTTGTAAATAACAAAGGGGACAAAGCTATTTCTGGGAACAGGGAGAATGCCTATGCTACTTGATAATTTTTGCTAAATAAAAGTCAAAATATCTTTGGGGAAAAAAGTGCCTTTTTAGAAAGAGCACGGCTGTAAATACCTGTTACCTCAGCATACTTGTCCTAGAGGCTGTAAAGTCAGGAGACCTGAGAATTCTGGAGTTGCTGAGAATCCCTGTGGTCAGAAGTAGATGTACAGAGAATCCCAACTGCACCTTCTGGCTGCTGCTGGGCATTGGGAGTCCTTGGGGAAAGCAGCAAAGCAGATTTAAATCTGATCTCACAAATCTGCTGTGGAAGGGATAAGCCACTGCTTCAGCTTGAACTCTGCAGTTCTGTGCTCTGCAGACTTAGACATGACTATAGTTTTCCTTCCCTATATTCCCACTTTCCTGAGATTCTGGATTTTTATCTTTGTGTGTAATATTTACTCATTAATTCATCTTTTCAGTTGATGGATTGAATGCTTGTGCCAGGTAATGAGCAAAGTATTTTTTTTTTTTTAATCTTCCCCGTGGAAGACTCCTTACCAGTCTCTTCTTATGCTTTCAGTACTAAGAGTATTAAGAAAATGTGTAGTTACTGTTAGAATTCCCAGGGAAAAAAGAAAAGTTGTTCTGCATCTTAGATTAAGAACAGAAAATATTCAAATAAAAAAATAATACTAATCAGAATATTTAACACATCCTAAATTGTGGCTTTTACTAATGAAATTTAATGTAATGTATCAACATATTTTTCCAGGCACAAATGAAGAAAAATAGAGATCCAGTTTGTTTTAATCAATTTTTATTAATTCTGCCCTGAAGCTCTTCATGATTTCAGCATGGAACACAAACATGCAGAGCAGCAGACAGAGGGGAAATCTGTCTCATTAATCTCTTTTGGACAGAGCATGCTGGAGAGTCATTTAGGATGCAGACAGGTTTTATGGATAACATGCTGTCCGTGTTTCCACCCAGGCCAGAAAGGCTTCTGTGTCCTGGTCCAAAAAGGTGCCAAGCTGTGAGTACAGAGAGTGCAGTCAGGGAAGGGGTGAACAAAGTTTCCTGTCTTCAGCTTGGGAGGTGAGGGGAAAAGGCCAAGATCTCAGGATTTTTCTTCTATGAAAAGAGTTATTGATATTAAACCACATAACTGTGTCTTATCAGAGGACTTCAGTGCTAGTTTCAGGCATCTTTATTTCTAATTCATGGGAAATATTTGTAAACTGTAAATAGCTGATTTTAAAAGGTTTTTTGTTAAAGCTTTGGATTTTAAAAGGTTTTTTGTTTAAGTTTTGGTTTTCCAATTTGAGATTTGCTTTTAGGATTAAAAAATCCAATAATAATTGAAAAAAAGTATTATGGGAAATAACTTTTAAAAAGACACCAAACCCCATGCAAACGCCCAAACCTGGAGGAGGTAGCAGTCAGTGTTTTATTGAACAGCAGTTGTGCAGCAGATAGGAAAAATGTGATGTGCTGGATAATTTGAGGCTTTTTAAGGCAGTTTGCTCAGAGTTATCTACAGTCTAGAAATCTCCCAGTTCTTCAGCCAGGAGCTGGAAGTCTTCATGTACCAGGCTCCAGCTCTGAGCTTTTGTGTGCTCTTGAGCAGAGGCACTCTCAGATTTCTGTGCTCCCTGTTCCAGAGAAAGGGGACACGGAAACTTGGGCACAAAAAGGCTGTTCCCTGCCAGTTCACACGAGCTGATAAATAATTGCTGAAGTGATGGCAGAATTACCAACAGGGGAGGGCAACCTCCCCAGCTCATGTGCCCTGAAATTTCTGATTTCCTAAAAGGTTAATCACCTTTGAGACATTTTGATAGTATTTAGCGTTTTCCAGAAATCCATTAGAAAATTACCAGCTCTATTTAGAATCAATATTGAAATGCAGCATATTACAGATGTGTAAAATGAGATACTGGCCTGTCTCTCCAAAGTAATACAACTTATATCACATTTTATAAGTTATTTTCTGAAAGAAACTAATATATGATGTAGCTACAGAAAGTGTATGTTCTGTAACAGACCACAAAATTATTCCTGTTCTTACAGGGAAGTAAGAATTAAAAGTTTTGTGTATTACTGTCCATACAGCCTGCACCCCTAATCTCTACTCAAAAAAACATAGCTTTGCTTCATTGAGTGTTAAGTTTTATTTTTTAGTAACTTCGATGGCCATTCATTTTTTCTAATGATCTAAATTTTAGAATCTGAAAGAGCTAACCTTTTCAAGTGAACAGGGGAGGAGGGGGAAAATCCCAGCTGGACAGCACCCTTGTAGTTTGGCTTGATAGATGATAAACTGGTTCCAAAGTGTCTGCTTGTTTGTTTCTTTCTTTCCCTCCTCCAATATTACTGAGTTTATTTTTATTGACATGAGGGAGAAGAGAACTGTGAGTGCAGTAACAGTACCTAGTGTGACAGAGGGAAAATGAGTCAAGGAAGTGAAACACTGAGGATCTCCATAAAGCAAAAAAGGAATTTGCACTTTTCTTTTTTTTCCAGTATCTTCTGTGTTGCACTTGCATTTTGGCTTTGGAGATTGAGAATTTGCTGTAATAATCAGCCTTTTTTCTTTGTAATGTGTCTGAGTGCTAAGTCACCATTGTAAACCCTTTTTACTGCTACTCTTCCAAAAAGTTAATGTAAAGGAGGATTACAGACATCATCTTTTGATGTTTCACTACATAATATTGTAGAAATTCTTGGCTGTCTGGGTTCCCTCAGTGTCTTTCCTGCCAGATGAAAGTCATCAGGAAATTATGAGTATACTTTTTGGTTAAGTCTGCTGTCATCTCTTTCTGGGCAAGAAACTCTAGCCCAGATTCTCAGAACAACACTGGTGTAGGAAGGAGATATCTGAGGGATGATCTGTAGTTACTTGTCCAGGAGTCTCGATACGAAGGAAGATCAGGGCGCGCTAAATGAGCTTCTGAGACATCTCCTATTGTACAAGAAAAAGGACCACCACTTTCATATCTCATCATCTCTTTCATGCCAAATCAGAGAACAGGCTCCCCCCTCAGTCATCAGGGGCTCCTGGCAGGTGTCACCTGTCTCAGATAAGTGCTTTAACCAGAGGGCTTGGAGAATGCTGCTCCGTGGCTTCCCTCTCTAGAACAGCAGGTCATAAAGTGTTTGCTACTCAGTGTTACAATTCTGATAAGAGTGTGAAGTAAAAACTTACTTCACTTGATAAAAAAGCTTAATATTCCCTTGGTGAGACAGGATGGATTTAAACTCTTCTATCTGGGTAGGGAGTCTGTACTTCGCCATTTTTTGATTATTTAAGCCACTGCATTTTTGGGATTCCATACATCCCACTTAAATGGTAGTGGATCAGCAATACCCTGTTCCTTTCTGCTTTCTGTGATGGTTATTTGAAATACAAAAAGGTTCCTCATTTTAAAATTCCGTTTCTAGTGATGGAAAATTTTAGACCTGTTTATTTGACAATGTTAGATTCTCAAGATAGATGCTTAAACTTCCGAGACCTGTGCAACAAAATGAAGTGTTCTCTGTCATCCAACTTGTATATTTTCCTTTAAATTGCATCCTCTGCTCTTAAATTGCTCTTTTCTATGAATGCTCTATGCAAACTGGACTCTTCCTGTTGATTTGGATACAACACTTTAATAGTTGCAGTGTAAATGCTGAGTAACATTACTCTGAAGTACCATAGTTACCTGACTCTTTTAAAGATGGCATTTGCAAGATTTAAGTTTTTAACCATTTTCTTTTGTTTGAACTTGAGAAGTTCTTTGTAATGTCTTCATAGTCCTCTCAAAATCATACATTTTCCAGATTTTTTTTTCCCTGAAAAAGCTAATACCTGCCAAATGAAGTGGTGTGATTACTCATCACTGCTAGAGAAATGAATTGTTTCAGTTCAATGCAAACCCCAGGTAATATTTTTACAAAGAGAGAAACAACAAGAGAAATTAAGAGTTGTGATAATGGCAGTTCTGAATGGCATTTGAAAATTCAGTCCACAGCTTGATGTGTTAGGAAAAACAAATTAATTTTCCATATAACCTCCTGTAAGGGTATAGTTCTTCTGACCACCAAAGTTAATGTCCCAGGCTTATGTTGCTGCATGATTAACTCACTGGAATATAAATTTGCTTTTAGAGGTATTTTTTAATAGGTGCTAGCAGCCTAAAAAATAGAAACCAGTTTTAAGTGAGATTTCTGTGAAATTTTTCATGGTTCAGTATTTGTACAGGTGCATGGTTCAGTATTTGTACAGTATTTCTGTACCGGTTAGCTGTCCACCATGGTTTGTGCACAATGGAAGGACATTGAGCTGGAATCACTTAAATGAGGGAGAAAGAAGAGTTCATATGATTTTCCTTTGAGAGGAAGAAATTCCTATCTTTGGGAATTATTCTTCTGCTTTTTCTTACAAGGCTCCTGATTACAAAAAACCCTCTCTGTAGCCAAGGTATTTAGATAAAGGAAGCCATCAGTGGACTTCTGAACTAAACTCAGAGGGCTTATTCCAAGGATATTTTCATGATTGTTCTTTTTCTTATGTTTTCAGCAATAAGTATTTGTCAGTAAGTATTTATGTTTCAATTAAAATAATTTAACTGAATCTTAAGTCTTTTTTAGGTGTTCATATTGGTGACTTTCACTAACTAACTGCCATAGCTTTAGAATTATATTTATTTTGTAATTCCATTTGATCTTGATGTATTCATAACCCTCATAAACAATATCTTGGTATCCCAGTTGGCTGATTAAAAATAAGTATGAATGAATATTCTGTCACTCTTCTCATGTCCTTAATTCATACAACATTCTAAAACCATTCACTTCCTAAATATTTTTAATTAGTTGGAACTTGCAAATTGTGTGTTAAGTTTATGCAACAAAGTCTTTTATATTAGAAATGCTCTATAATTACATTTTCTCAGTCATGAAAAATGAATTAGTGCTGCATTTTATGTGATGACAAATTTTCCTGTTTGTTCTAATTTTTCTGAATAGCATGCTGTAACTTCCTGGCACAGCCTAGAATAACTCTATTTAGCTATGAAAGTAGGAACTGTGCTTAGTACCAGAAAAGGCCAATATTGTGTGTAAACAATTAGCTTACATGAAACCAAAGCAAAACGGCTGTGAGAAGGATGACATGGGGACTTGGCCATCAGACACCAGTACACCAGTTTGTCTAGACAACTGGGATCAATGAAAGTGCTTGAAATGGAGCTTCAGCAGGACTGCTGGGCAAGTAGTGCAGATATTTTCTCTTCTGGGAATATTAGTTTATCCCTGTCTAACTTTGTTTTGATAGTGGGGAAGTAGGAGATGGAAGACATCAGGTCTTTTTTTCTTTATTGCTGAAAAATCTGATTAGAGACATAACCAAGCTCACATTTGATTTTGTCCTATGGGAAAGTGTTGTTTTTGTTTTGCCCATTCCAGATGAAAATGGAAAATACCCGAGAGACAAATTCTCAAAAGAAAACACATTTTGGGTCTGTCAAAACACTCTGTTTTGATAAGTGTGCTCTCCTGTTGTATTGTTTTTAACCTTTATTAAAGATTGGTAATCAGGTTGCCTACTATTTGATGTAGTTGGCTTGCTAGCCATCGTTCTTCCTTGGTTCTTGTAAAGTGTCAGATGGAACCAACCAACCATGTTCTTGTTTAACTCCAGAGAATTAGGAAACACGTCAAACAAACAAACCAACCCACCAATCTGGGGTCCACCGAATTACCTCCATTTCATGTAGCTTTCTGAACTAGATCCGGCTAATAAGTGAAAAGAAGGATTTTAGACAGGAGAGAGAGAGAGAGAGATGATGACTATTAATCTAATTCCTGAATTAGATTGCTCTTCTGGTGGTGCCTTCTAAAGCTCAGGTTAATATCTAGTTATTTGCTCTTCTTTCTGTCATGTGTATGCTGTTTGCCATTGAGACACTCTGCTTCTTTGTAGTACATATATAAAGTTCAGAATGTTTTTTATGTTATAACTAATGTAATAAATTCATTGTTCAAACAGGACAGAATATTCTATGCCTGTGTATATTGTTAGTAATGCCAGATGAATCTCTTGAGTCACTTAATTCAGAGTTTTTGCTTGTCAACTGGAAGGCTTCCTCAGCTTTTAAATCTGAATGCTGTGTCAGACGTTCAAAAGCTTTCCAAAAGTCAATGTACATTGCATTCACTGTGCTTTCCTTATCTGCATAGACAGTCACTTTGTCTCAGGGGGAAATTAGGTTGGTCGAGCATGATTTGCTTTTTGTAAAACCATGTTGACTGCTCCTGATTGACCTTTTTAAACATGTTTTGAAATGAATTGTGAGGATTTACAATCAGTGGCTTATGCCTTTCTTGTTATCTCAGGTGGTTGCCTGATTTCCTTTTAAAACACAACAAACCTAAACCCCATAATAAATGATTTTGGCTTTGTTTAAAAGCCTCTGAAAATCTTTGTAAATTCCTTAGATGGAACATCATTAACCTTGTCCTGTTGTTCCTCACAGAACTGCATTATGTTTCCAGGCTTTTCTTCAAAAACGCATGTTGACTCTTCCAATATAAATCACATTTATCCACACATTTTACTAACTCTACTCCCTTTATGTTCCCTGCTATTTTGCCTAATGTAGCAGTCAGGAGCATGGAACTACAGTTCCCTTAGTAAACCATGGTACCATTTAAAAAAAAAATTAATTTTTTTTTTTTTTTTTTTACAACTGTTGTCTCCACATTATAGATAGGAAGGTAATTTTAAATGTGATTTTATTGTGCAGGCTGTGATGTATTGCACAGCAAGCAATACACTGTGCTGGAGGGGTGGATCCCTACCAACTTCAACATTTGTGGGAGTATCTTTTCTAAGTTACTAAAATTTTTTAACTGAAAAATATAGTTTGGACTACCTTGAGGATCCATTATCAGTTCCTGGTGCTTATCAAGACATTCATTTGATCCTGATATGATTCTTAAGAAGTATTTTGCACCTTAATTTAGTAGCTTTAGGCTGTTCCAACAGGCTTAAGGTGTAACACAATGAAATACGTGATGCAGTTATCCAATCTTAGTGACCAGTGGAGGACAAAAAGTCTGCTTTGGACAGGAAAGTTTATGATGTGCTGACTTTTCACAGACCAGGAGAGGTTGTCAGCACAGACAGCTCAAGCACTACAGAAGCAGAAATCTTCACAGTGTGGAATTTGCCACAAAATAATAACGGCAGAAACAGTTTTGTAAATACACCAGCTAAAATAGCTGTCTCTGTTATTCTAATGTGACCCCTCTACTAATATATAAAATTTGAACCGAGTCTAAATGAATTGGGTAAGTAGCCAAATGATGCAAGTAATTTGAAATTCTCTGGGTGTTGCAAAAGCAGAGTCTCACTGCAATTAGGTGCCTGCCTCGCCCAAAGTGAGACTTTTTTTTTCATTTTTAATTTTTTTTTTGTTGTTAAAACAGCATGCATGTTTCTAGCTGAGTTTAATGGTTAGGCACTTGGGAATTTGTGATGCTCCAGCTGATGTGAATTCCTAGTCGTAATCAGTAGGTGGTTTTTCCACACAGATTGTAAGACTGGTTGTGCCCACAACAGTAGTAAAAAAAGACAGCAAAAGAAAGTAAAAACAAGGTGAGCATCTTTGGTGAAAGTTCTCTGGAATATTATCCTAATCTCTAATAAATTATGATTAAGATAATACCTATGTTAGAGGTGATGTTTCCTCTTTAATTAGGTGTTCGGTTCATATTCAGTCATCTTATCTTCAACAGCTGACTTTAATCAGCAAACCTGATTACTTTCTTATTCATCTCTTCTTTGAGGTAATTTAATAATGGACCATCCAGTCGCTATCTTAGAGCACTTAATTGAATATCTCCAATTTCAGTATCAATCCTTGCAGAGCTCCACCAGTGGCTCCTCCCTGCTGTGAACTGTGGCCATGTGCTGCTGCACTGTTCCTTAGCCAGGTATTTCCTCCTGCTGGATCTTACTCCTGGTGGCAGCTTTGTTCCTTTAAGCACCTGGGGAAGGGGCACTTTTGAAAGCCTTTTGTGTAAGTACACCCCTGTCTACGGCTTTTTGATACCTTGACAAGACTCCAGCAGCTTTCCGAAGTATCAGTCCCCTTTACAAAACCCAGGAATGTCAAACTTTAATCCTTAAGCCTCCTACCCCGTTTTTAATTACAGTTTCTATTAATCTACTCAAAAATGCATCAAATTCACGGAGATAAAAGGGTTTGTTTGCCTCTACACTGTCTGCAAAGATGAACTCTTTTGAGCTTCCTTTCAGCTGCCTTTTTTTTTTTTTGTCCAGTGTCCTTGCTCCTTGAAAATAAGCCCAACAGGAATATTGTTGATACTAGACAAGAAAAATATGTTAAACACTTTTTTTCAATGCTAATCCTTGCAGTTCATCTGCTTAATGCTTGTTCGGGTATTTAAATGGCATTCTATTTCAATATTAATTAAACCCTGATGGACAGAAAGGTACCCGTTTAAACAAATTTTGTCAAAACTGACTTGAATTTCTGGTGAGTGGAATAAGCTAAAAAAATCTGTCAGGGCCCCAAGGACACTAATAGACCTTAATTTCCCTGCCCAGCATCACCTGGCACTGGAGCCACACCCTCTGCCCCTGGGCCATGGAGCTCCATTTAAGCTCAGGCCAGGTAGTTGCTCCTGCTCTGTTTCCGGCTTTGCTCCTGAACATCAGTGGGATTTCTCTGCTTGTTCTTAGCTCATTCCTTTTCGTGCTGCTCCCAGGAATATGTTGGTGGCACGTGTGACCATCACTTTGCGTCCCTGCTCACCGTGTTCAGGCACTTCATGGCTTTTCTCTGCCCAGGGGAGGCACCTTCTGTGCTAGGCTCATCCTCAGCTCCATCTAGCTCATGCTGCTTTCTGCTAGTGAGGTTGGTGAATTTAAATCTTAAGCTTTAAATCTGTAAAAGTAATGGAACTGCTACTAAAGTTTGTTTTTTAGAGTTATCAAGGAAGATAAACTTAAAAAGTAGCGATCTGGTGCATATTGCAGAAAAAGCAGCAGTGGCAGAGTATTCTGTGTCCTGTGGTTTGGTTAGTCTCTTTTCCTCAGTTTCTCACCTGTAAGCTGCAGATACTGAAGCTTAAAATGCTTTTAATTTTCCCTACGGAAATCTTGTATGTAAGTTTTGGATTTGCTTTATGTTGGGGTTTTAGGAGTTCCCCTTCTGTTTCCCTTTGTTTCTTGAGGAATTTTCCCCATGTATGTTGCCAGGACAATAAATTGCTGGGTGTTTAGGAGAGACAAAAGACCTGGCCACAGTGGGGAGGGGTCCAACTGGCCACTCTCTTTCACCTGGGCTTGTGGGTTAGTTGCTCTCGGCGTTCGGACGGAGAGGGAGAGACTGCCATCGTGTCAGCACTGCAGGTTTCTGCTTTTTCGGCTGCCTTCCTTCTACCGTGCNCTTTGTCTGAAAGCCCCTTAATTTTCAAAATTGATAATAATTCGGAGGGAAGGGGGTTGCATTTTTCATTTCAAGGGAGGCTCCTGCCTTCCTTAGCGGACACCTGTCTTTCAAACCAAGACACTTTAGCATTGTCACAACTTATTTTTTTCAGAAATTTAACTGAAAGTGTATCATATGTGTATCATTTTCAGGACCACTATCAAAAGCTTTTCTCATTTTTCTTCTTTTTATTGTCTGTATTTGCAGCTTTTGGTTGTTGGATAATTGAAAAGGCTCTTGTGATATTTTCACACACAGAGGCAATTGCATTCTAAGTTGTTCAGGTAACAAGCTGTTGAACAAGAGGACACAGCCTCAAGTTGCACCAGGGAAGGTTTAGATTGAATATTAGGAAAGTTTTTCACTGAAAAGTTGGTCAGACACTGGAACAGACTGCCCAGGGAGGTGGTGGGATCCCTGTCTCTGGAAGTGTTCAGAAAATTGTCAGTGTGATGCTCAGGGACATGGTTCAGTGGTGTATTGAGCAGTGTTAGGTTAATGGTCAGGCTGGATGATCCTGGAGGTGTTTTCCAACCTAAATTGTTTATATGATAGGTTTTTTTTTATTTTTGGGGTTTTTTTTAAGCTTTGCATTGCACCTCTGAAGAGATGAGTGGTTGTGCAAAAGGCTCTAGACATCATTGAGAGTGTCCCACCTGATGTGGGAACGGCAGGAATGGGATATCCATGGAGTTCTGTTCATTGAACAGCGAGAATAACAGGCTCAACACCAGCCCTTATTGAGAACAGGTGAGCAGAGGTGCTGATTCAGTCTGCATGATACCTTCAGGCCTCTTCTGATAATGCAGTGCAAAGACTGTTTTCCTGTTCATAAGCAGATTTTAGAAAATATTTCAGTTACTTAAAACTCAGCACCAGTATTTTTGATTAGTTTCTCTTACATACTTTTTTCTTAGGCAACAGTGCATAAATTGAGTTACGTTCTGTATGTGATACTGGGTTGTGTCATTAACTACATGATGTATATTATGGGCAGAGATGAGGCAGACTTCCTCTGTTCTTGAAGTCAGCTGTAAGCCATGGATGTTTAAACTGATGTATCCTGTTTCAGCACGAGTTACTGCTTTTGGTCTGGCGTTGTCCATGTGCTCAGTGGGCAGAGCTAATGCTGTCAGAGGAAATATGCTCACATCTGCCTGCCAAAATCCATTCTAGGCTGGACTGTTTGAATTGTGTTGTAAGAGCTGGCAATGCATAATGAGTAAAGAGTAACTTTCTGTATTTTGTAGTAATTATAAAAAAAAGCTTGTTATGATTGGTGCATGGTCAGAAAATGCTGGGAAGAGTGTACAGCTGTGTGAAAAACAAGGTTCACTCTCCTGTTAGGATTGAAAAGTTTAATAAAGGACAATAAGGGACAAAGATAATAAAGCAAAAGTCACAGTGCTGGGTGCTTTTGGCGCTCAGCCAAGAGCACGCCTGTGACCTCGAAGACACCCTTTACATACACCTGGAGTATTACATATTCATAAACAATTATACATATTCAAAACCCTTTCCAGTAACAATTCAGAATGGAGTCCTGCCCTGGTAGTTCCCGGAATCAGCAGATGGTTGCATATTCAAACTCTTTCAAGTAACAATTCAGAATGGAATCTTGCCCCCATAGTTCCTGGAATGCCGGTAGCAGAGGGTCCAGGCAAATAGTTCATAAGCATAGCTATTTTTAAGTTTTTTTTTGTTAAATGAAAAAAGTATTGAGAAAACCACATCTTCACAACAAAGCTCCCTTATATAGCATATTTTACATATAGCATCTATTTGTGACAAAGCCACTGTTACAAAAGCTACTTTAACATCACTTATTTTAACATTTGTAGAAAGCCAATATTACAGCATCTATTTATCACAGCTTCAAAAAAAAGTTGCTGCTGTTTAAAACATGCAGGTGTGCTGCTTTGAGCAGCTTGGATGCACAAACATATCTGTTGAATTAATGCAGAATTAAAGGCAGTAGAAGATAATCAAACTAAAAGATGGTGTTGCCTTTTAACTTTTCCCTCTATTTCTTGGTGTTTAGCTTGGGAAAGGTTTTGCTTGAGTTCTCTAAGACTTAACTAGGTCTGCTTCAATTCAGGAAGAATCTGCTACTTCATCTTGGTACCAAGTTTCTTCCCTGGCTGCCTGTGATGCTGCTCTCTGTGCTAAGTGAGAGCTGTGTCAGTGCAAGCAGGGATTCTCAGCTGTTCCAGCTGAACGTGAGCAGTGCTGCCGTGCCTGTTGGACTGAGTTTTAGCAGCTCCTTGCAGAGGGAGGTTACATAGGCAGCAGCAGCAAATAAGTTTCTCTCTAAGAAATGTTTGCTGTGAATAATGGAGAATAGTCCTGACTGAATGTCCAGGCTGAAATTGGTGCAGTTGCAAACTAAAAATAACTTAATCTTCTCTTGTAAATGGAACAATCTCCTTATGTTGTTCTCAAAAGCAATGGATCAGTCTAGGTTATTGTAACCCTATAGTGGTGCTATTTTTTAGGTAGATGCCTTCAGAAATTAAGTTTTGTGTTTTAGGCTTGTTGCTATTTTTGAAAAGAACAAATTGTGGAAGGGTGTCACAAAACTGCTACAAGAAGTAACTATGAAAAAGTCCACTTTGTTTCAAAAATTGTCATATGAGACAATATTTTGTCTGAAATCAAGGAGTAAATCAAGCTGAGAATAAATATAAAGTGAAAATAAATGTATTAAAGCAAATATAGAATTCAAGAAATACAATTAAAAACCACTGCAACTTCAAGTGAGGTCTGTTTCTACCTGTAAGAGCTAGTATGGCACATGAACAGTTCTGCTTTTGAGTGCTTAGACACCTATTGCAATTCACATTGCTTTCTCACTGGCTCTGTCAAATTTTGAGTTGGATTACTTAAAATGGATTACTTAGAATAGCAGGGTACTTTTCATTTGTTTTCCTTCCACATGTAGTTGTCAGAGCTTCTCTTTGCATTACAACCTCTGCTGCTCAAAGTTAATCTGTGCCAATTATTAGGGATCCAGCTGCCAGCAGGAACTGAAGTTACACTGGTGTTGCTCCCAGTTGTTCACCAGACTAAGTTTTGACATTCTGATAAAAGGCCAGTGGAAGATTCAGAGAAATTCAGTCGAAAATATAAGTGACTTCATACACTACGATGTGAAGAACTCAATTTATTCTATCAGCAGCTCCTTTTTATTATCACCTACATTTTTTTCCACATCCTTAGAGCTGTAGAGAAAACCCTTCTCAAGCAGACTGACTTTTTTATTCAATAGAGGTAGGGATTTTGAAAATACTGTATTATATTGCAAAATACTTTCTCTCTACAAATTCTTTAGGTTTAAAGCAATTGTAGTCCTTATTGCAGCTAATGAGAGAAGTATTTACAGTCAGTACTCAGTGATGCTCTATTTGTTAATATAATTTTTTAGGCATGGAGTGTTTAATATATGATTTTTTTCTCTGAGTTTATTAAAATTCCCTCTTGAAAGGTGGGCATTTTAGTACATGTGCAGTAAAACCTTGTACAACTCATGCTTTGTTTCTGTAGTGAGAGCCATGGATCATACTGATCTCAGACTGTCAAATGTACTAATACCATAGCTATGTAATTTTGACGTGTGTGTTTCTTGGAGGCTCATTTAGATGCATATCTGGATTTGGTGCATGGTTCAGGGTTTTAAATATATGTTTAGAATCTGGCAGCCTTTGCTTCAAAGACAATTTATATTATGAAATGTTAATAGCCATTGCTTCTTGGCTGTCACAGTTGTGTTGTGGTACAAAATAGTCCCTTTGAAGATTATTTATTTTAATTGAACAGTTCTTCCCTTTCTCTTGAATGGTTGTTGGGAGGTCTTTAAACCTATCATTGCTGGTTGTTTCAGTGGTTTCTTTGATTAAAGATGCTTGGTTTACATCTGTTAGAGTGTACAAGCAGGATAACTGAATTTTCAGAGCATCAAATGCTGGGTGAGAAAATTTACTACTTTGTATATATGCTTCAAGTTTTAAATGTGGAAAAATACCTGTTTTCTTGTTTTCTTGCATTCACTGGAAGAGCAAATGCCATCCAAACAAATACAGAGTTAAAACATGAAAACTTGCAAAATGTTATCTATAAAGCTGCCTTTTTTTTCACTGCATTCACAGACATAAGCGGTTTTTTTTCAAGTACAGTGGTTTTTTTTTTAAGAAAAATTTTTGGTTGGTGGTCCAACAGCAAGGCCAGAAGAAGTATCTCTGATGGCAAAGGATCTGAGAACTTGCAGATTAAAGCTAATCATTCTGCTAGGTTGTGTTGTGTCTGGATCCTTTCCACAGCCCAGAAGCCAGCAGTCGGAGCGTAGGTGGCACAGCAGCAGAAATGAACAAAATGGAATTACAGGGAGGGACGGGATTCAGTCCCTCTGTTCCTTACAGTGGCTGAGTTGATGTGGAGTTACAAAGTAATGGGGACAGAGGAGCTCATCTAAAAGGGGATTACCTGCCAACTCAATACTTTTGAAATATGACGGTGGCTTACATTTCACCTTATAATTTTATTTCTTTCTGCCTTTGAAGATTTTTGAAGAAACACTTAAGTTTTCCTTTGGTAAGAGCGGCTGGCAGCTTTGAATTTCAAACATTGGCTGAAGGTGTATTTCAACACCTAATACTTGCAGTTAAATTAGGTTTTTATTTGAGCAGGCATAAGTAAAGTCTTGGACATGTTCTCCTCTGATTACTGGTTGAGTTTTTTTTTCTTATTTTGTTTTATTATTTCTACTTCTTTATTTAAACAATGAAGCTACATTTGAATTGTAAATACTCTGGAAAACATCCAATTGAAGCAGATGTTTGTACTGTAATCTGTTTAATTACAAAAAAAAATAGTTTAATTGATTTTAAAGTTTGAGAATTCTGAAGTTTAAATTGGCCTTGCCATAGTTATTTGCAAATACTTTGATTTAAAAAAAAACAACACTGAAATTGGGAAATATAAAAAAAGAGACAATTGACTATTTCTTGTTCATTTTCACTACTTCAATGAGACTAGCTAAGAGAGGATGTCACTTCCTTCAGTCAGTCAGTAATTTCAGTTTTTTTAATACTTGTAAATAAGAAATTACTGTATTTAGTCATACTTAAAATGTGCTGCTCCTCAGGTATTGCAAGAGACTTAATTGCAAGTTAATGGACAGGTGATATTCAATTGAGAAAAAATGATTGTATACATGCAATTTCTAATATACTAGCACAGGATAGGATATTTCCAGTTGGAATGTTCCTGTGCAGATTTCTAATCCTGCTTTCCAAGCAGCATCAGCTGTGGTGTCTGACCAGGTCACTCAGCTCTTGATCCAGTAGGAGCTTGAAAGCCTCCAAGGACTGAAATTGCACAGGGTTTCTGGGCAACCTGCATTGCTGCCTGCCTGCCCTCACCAGGAGGGAGATTCTCACTATAGCCAGTTTGGACTTCCTTTATTTCAGCTTATTCCCATTGTCTCTTGTGTTCCCACCTGATGTGGGCATCCCCCTGCTCTGGTGTGGGATCCTCCGTGGGCTGCAGGTGGGTCTCTGCATCCCCGTGATCCTCCCTGGGCTGCAGGGGCACAGCTGTCTCACCATGGTCTCACCACGGGCTGCAGGGGAATCACAGCTCTGACACCTGGAGCAGCTCCTGCCCCTCCCTCCCTTGGTGTCTGCAGAATTGTTCCTCATTCTCACTCCTCTCTCCCACTGCTGATTCTGTTGTGCAGGTTCTCCCCCTCCGTCTCCAGTCTGTTATCTCAGAGGTGCTGCCGTCGTTGATGGGCTCAGCCTTGACCAGCAGCGGGTCTGCCTTGGAGCTGCCTGGCATTGGCTCTGTCACACATGGGGGAAGAAGCTTCTGGCAGCAGCCACCCCTGTAGCACCCCTGGCTACCAAAACCTTGCCATGCAAACCCAGTACAGGCAGGTGTTTGTTTAGCTCTGGCCAGTTGTTTTCCAAGAGGTGGTAGCTTGGTAAAACTGCTGAAGTCAGTTGTGTTGCCAGGCCTGAATGTACATCAGGAAAGGTGGTGTGTTGTTTATCTAAGCCTGTTTGGGGGCTTCTGTGTTTCTCTACCAGAGTTTTGGGAGGATAAGAACAAGAAAAAAACTGCTGTGACTATAATAAAGGGGGAAAGTCTTGAAATACAAAACATAATGGGGGCTGGCAATCACACAAAAAAGAACCATCAAAAACTAGTTTTGTGTAAAAGATTGTTGCAGCCTCTGAACAGGAGCTGTATCTCCTGTGAGAGTATGTGGTGCACACTGCGTATTGGAACTCCAGATACGAATTCTTGAAGCTGTACCATGAAGGATAATCCCAAGTAGGCTCACTGTTTCCACAGCTGCTGTTAGGAACATCAAGTGATGATATGAAGGTGGATTAATGAGGATGTAGTGTTGCTCTGTTTCTCCATTCCTTTTGCCTAGCTTTATAATAGGACATCTGACTGTGTAGCAGGACTGTGGTCCCTGGTCTACATCATGGCCATGTCTCTCTGTCAGCATTTTGGAAAACATCTGCTATTTCTAAAATAATATGAAAAGTGATTTAAATAAGCTTTTTCAAGAAGCTATACTGCCCATTCCAAAAAAGAAATCATGACAAATGAATACGTCTGGATTTCACACAAAATTGTTGAGATTTATTTATCTTGTGCGTTATCTCTTCTGAAAAGCAAAACTCTAACCTAAAATACAAGCAGTCAAACAGTAGATGGTTATATTTCATACTGCTTCATTTTCAAACTCAATGAAAAATTTTATACCTCATTCTCTTTATAAGAAGTTTAGTGTGTGTGTATTTATTTTTTTGTTCATAGTGTTCTACCACTTCACACTTTTTTTTGACAATCACTTTTTTCTCCGCTCTCCCATATATGCAAGATTGCATTGCCTTCATTGTTCCACAGAGGTTTGCTCCATGAAAGTGATCTTTGAAAAGTTGGTGAGGCAAAAAATGGCAGGGACTTCAACATGAAGTCAGGGAGGCTATTTGGGAGATCAAGTGTGTTCATTGAAGTTTAAGGTCTTTAGTTTCCCTGCCTTTTCAGTGGAGTATGATTGGATGGTGTGGGGGCAAAGTATATTTCAGTTCCAGAGATACATTTTGCATAAGTCGTTTGATATTGGACAGCTGCTTTTGGTCATAGAGAGGTCATTTGCTTTCTTTGATATAAATCTGGGAAAACCTCTTTGTCACTTTTCTCAGCTTCTTCCCAGCAGGCAGTTTTTCAACCTTTTTGTACTGGATGCATGGTTCTGGGGTTTCCTTTTTGTTTAATTTGCTTCTGCCAGTTCTTAAAGTGGTGTCTTATTTTTCAACATGCCGAAATTGCTGAGAAATAACTTTTTAAGGAATAACAGGAGATAACAAGGGCAAAAGACAGCTAGGGAAGGAGAGTCCTACCTCATTGCAACACTTGTGCAGATCTGGAAGTGCATGGAAGTGGCTGTGTTTTCCTAAAAGCCCTACCTCTGCTTTTGATGCCAGCATCTGTGGATTATGGCACTTGGATCTGTCAGCCTTCTTTATCAGGACTTCAGATCCCTGCCAGCAGAGAGAAAAAGGCTATGTGGAGTTAAACCCTCTTGTTAGTGGAGTATTTAGTTCAGATGAGCCTCTGTGTGTCAGAGCTGCCCTGCAATCCTTTTGCCTGCTGGTGACCCTGAGTGCCTTGGGGAGCTGGCACTGCCAGGCTGGGTGCCCAGTCCCTGCCTCTCCACAGGGCTGGGGACAGCCTGCCCTGTCTGCCACCTGGGAACAGCACAGTAGTTTGCACCTCAGACTTCTTCAGGCTTAGAGGTGGCATTGCCGTGGAAAAATTTGTTCCTATCCATGGAACAAGGCACCAGTGGTGAACTTCTGTGGAAGCTCGGGGAGAAATGAAAAGAAGGAACTTTCAATGTCACTTCATTCTCGTTGGGTTGAGCTTTTAGTCTTATAGAAATGCTGAAAAACTTAAGGTTGAGCTGCTGACAAGAGACATAGGAGCCTGAGTCACAGCACACAGGGTGTGGGTGTCCAGGGGCTGCCGGGTGGCCAGGATCGCCCTGTGCTGGACACAGCTGGTGCAAGCTGACCCCCCTGCCCCGCCCTCCACCCAGGGCACAGCTGAGCTCACAGCCACGGTGGTCATGCCTCCGGGACAGCCGGGATAAGGGTGGGCAACACTGCCTGGTGGTGAAGGGAAAAAAGTGAGAAACATCCCTGAGAGCCCCAAGGGGACAGGGAGAGCAGGAGATCCAGCTGCAGGAGCAGGGATTCCTCTGCAGTTTCCAGTGAAACTGTGGCTGCAGTTCCCAGTGAAAGTGTGGTAAGGCAGCTATTCCCTGGCAGCCTGTGGACAGGACCACCGCAGAGCAAATCCCCCATTGCAGGCCATGGAGGGCCCCCACAGGAACATTTTTATCCCAAAGGACTGCAGCCAGTGGCTGGGTCCTATGCTGGAGGGAAAAGCATGAGGAAGGAGCAGCAAAGAGGAGCTGGGGACTGACCTTAAGTGGCTGTCCACTCTACCCAGGGAGGGTGGAGATAGAGGAGCCAGGAATGAGGGAGTGAAGGGGTGCTGTGTTTTAGTCAGGTCTTTTTCTCACTGTGCAACTCTATTTGGTAATAAATTATTTTCCCCAAGAGCAGTCTATTTCTTTGTGATACTAATTTGTAAATGATCTCCCTGCCTTTATCTTGATCCACAAGCTTTTCCATCTTATCATCTCCACTGATGAGAAAAGGGAGTGAGAGCAGCTGGATGGGTGCCTGGTAGCTGGCCAAGGTCACCTCATCAGGAAGTTAAAATCCAAAAGTGCTGTTGAGGGTATTTAGCACAATGGTTTAATTTCAGTTGTTTTCCTATTAAAGCATTTTTCAGAATTTGTGTGTTGAAATGTAGCACGTCTGTGAGATCAGCAAAATGTAAGTGATATTTTATTTAGAATTTTGAGGAAGCTCTTGAACAATAAATACATCTCAACTAAGGCATGGAAAAGGTCATTCAGTTCTAGGGTGCTATGACAGTTAAAGTTTGTTCACTAGAAGCAACTCATGTGCTTTCATAGCTAATTCCAATGAGACAAATTAATATTTGGGAAATGAAGAGAACTTGATGTGGCAAATAGTGAGCTTCTGGAAAGACTTGAAATAAATATTGTAATAAAAAATATGTTGAGAATCGTCCTAGAGTGTCTCCATTTACAGAGAACAGATGGCATGGAGATTATTAATGGCATACAAAGCTTTTTACCTCTTGGTCATGAGTTTGAACTGCCATGAGGCTGGACATGATTGAAAGTTGTGACCATCTGTCTAATGGCCTACATGAAATGAGTTTTAGTTGTCTAAATCCAGTTACTAAAGAGCGTCACCTTCATCATCATGCAGATATCACAAATAATATCTGTTTTTGTCTTTAATCAGTTTGCCTTTTGGAAAGGAAATAGCTTTTCACGAATAGTCAAATCTCCTATGGATTGCAAATTTATTTTTGCCATAACGTGAATTTGCTTTGTTTTTCCACAGATATGTGACTGAACAGATTAAATTAAAATATCCTGCTTTTAAGAAAATATATAGATGTGCTGGCTTATTACATTGAAAGAGGCATTTTATTTCTGCTGGCAGCTGCCAAGAGTCTTAATGTGACTCTGATCCCACAGTTACGCCACTGCAGTACCTTTGCTGTGCTCTGTCTCCACACAGATGGAATGTTCCAAAGGTTTTAAGGCCAATTTTATTAATTTTCAACTTAACTTTCTGGCTCTCTAAAGCTCAGAATGATACTAGCGAACTCCGTACTCAGTTCACCTTGCAAAGCAAATGTTGCTGTTTTTCTTTTGAACACTTGAATGATGTCAAACAAATAAAACCTTTTTTTTTTTCCTAAGCAGATGTTTGTAAGAAAGCCTGATATAAAAATCTGAGCCTTTTGATTCTTTAGCTTTTAGATCATAGACTTAATTTGCAGACAGGAAAAGTTCATAAATGGGGGAAAAAAAAATACTGCCTTGAGAAGAAAAGAAACAGAAAAACCTTTGCACCACTAACTGTTGTCTTTGATGTGCTTACTGTATGCACTGTTGAGAAGAATTTTTATACAGGGCTGGAAAATTTATTAAGATATTTGGCATGTTTCATTATAAACAGCTTTTGGAAAGGCTTGAAATGCTGACTGCTTTCTTTTAGAGGATTATAAAAACACAACAGGTCATGCTGAGGATTCCTATGCTCGCTCTGGAATGCTAATAAGCATGTGAAAGGACTTCTCATCTGCATCAGTCCTTATGTTTCTCCTATTCTTTCAGTGACCAGTTTCCTAATAGGTTACCACGTAATAAGGGAAGGAGAAGTTTTAAGGGGATAGGAAGAGTAATCTGAATCCAGTTTATCATAGCCAGATGCTTTTGTTTCACTGAAAATATTTGTGAATACTTGCTTTACTTCTGTGTAAAAACCACAACTGAACTCAGTAGATATAATCCCAAGTAATTTATTCTTTCACAGTTTGATCCTACATTACTTGTGCTTTTTTACTCTCATTAAGATTCTTCTGTAAAATATGTGTAGCATGTTGGTTTTGGCTCAATAAGCTGATGCATGCATTGGCTATGCATAGATGGAAGGCATTCTGAAGTAACCAGACTTTCTGCACCTTCAGTGTCTTCCCTTATTGAGAGATTAACTTGTACCATATCTAGTGAAAGGGAGGCTTTTCTGGTGTGCTGAATAACACTTCAGATAATCTTGTACATTCTGTAACCTCTCTGCATTATGAAGAATAGGGGGAGAGCGAGGGATGAGCTTGCTTATGTCATCAAAATGAAAATTGCTGCAGGACAAGATATGGTCATGGTAGAAGCAAGAGGTAATTGAGTGTTTCCCTGTGAAAAGGTAAAATGCCTGTTTCAAAATTAACATTACTCCCTCTAAGTGGGAAAGAACACTGATTACAACCTAATGGGAGTGATAGATTTTTTGCACTCTGAAAGCAACCCCTCTTCTGTTTTTGTTCTTTTGGTCATAAATCAGTCAAAAAACTCCAAAGTCAATGAAAGAGGCATTTGCTGAAGTTATAAAGAAACTGCCAAAATGCTGATAGTTATAGCCATCTGATGCTTCCTCTGAAACCATTCTGAATATTCAAGACTATGGAGAGACAACGTAGTATTTATTTATTTTTAAGTAATGGATTTTGTAGCTGTGGCACCATGAAAGGGAAGCAAAGGAAATAATTGACTTTTATACCAAATGAAAGCCTATGAAGTCACTGTCTTCTTTCTCTGTTGTGATACTCATGGTCAGAGAGATGATAGAAGTTGCCAGATACTTTCATAATGGTTAATGTACTTCAAGTTTCACTGTGGAATTAACATGAGAGGGAGGTTGCTGGGGGGGCATCCTTCTCTCAACTCCAGAAGCATTGGCCACAAACAGGACACCTCTCCCCAGTCCTTAACAGAATAAACTGTGTTAACTGCCTAGATCTAATATTGTTGTTAGTACATTCAGTTTTAATGGTCTATGTGCAGATCAAGTCTAGATGCTTTTCAAATGTTTATTTGTTTTTAGTGCTTATTGATGAAGTTTCAGGTTCTGTTAGGGACTTAGTGAAGTTTTGGCACCTTATGCAGAAGTGGAACACTCTTAGAGGAAAGGCAGATCTTAAAGGCTTTGTTTGGTTCGAGCGTGATGCTAATAATGCCAAGGTTGTGGGTTTCATCCCTGTATGGACCATTCACTTAACAGTTGGACTTGATGATCCTTGTGGGTCTTTTCCAACTTGGAATATTCTGTGATTTGTGGCAGGTAAACCCAGTGTGTGTGTTCGCTTTCCTTTTACTGCTGACTGGGATGGTGAGAGCAGAGTTTCCCCGTGATCATGTGCAGGATTTCTTTTAACTTGGCACTGACAAAGCTGTGTATCAGTGAGAACCAGCTGTTTGAATTTGCAGGAAGAAAATATGTGTCATTATCTGGGAATGTTTTATGAGCTTCTGAAGCAATGTTCAGCGGTGCCAGTCAGCGCTGTTCTGGCGTGCTCCGCAGCGTCTGCAGTGTTGCTTCTGTTCTGCAGCGCTGAAACTGTCAGGCTTTAAACACACCGTACCTTTATCTACTGTTGGGATTGAAATAACACGGTTTCACTTTTGCAGATAGAATACTGGTCATTAATATGCAAGCAGATACCCAATTATTATTTGTCCTGCTGTTTTCGATTCAGGCAGACTGTCAGTGCTGGGATTGGAAACAAGCTCCGTGGTGTGAAAGGTCTCTCTCGTTTGTGAACAGCTCTGACATGCACATTGACTTTCTAAGGCTTCTTCACTCAATAGGCAGTGTTAAATGTATTGCTTTTTTGGTAATTTTCAGGGTGTTTAAAAATGAATTTTGCTACAGCATTTGATTAACTATATTTGAAAGAATATAGTTAATATCTTTGAAGATACTTGACATGTTGCTTTTTTTTCAGGTGGCTTAAAACTATGCTGATAAAATTGATAGAAGCTAGGAACAATATAAGCTTCACAGGTAGTTGAAAAATTCAACTGGGTTTTGGTTGAGTCTAAAAGTTACTTAATTAGAAGTAATCCAAATTAATATTTTACAATGCCATGTGAACTCTGTCTTCAGAATTATCAGGTTCTGTAAAAATGACTAACTAGGTGATGCAGAAAATACAGGTTAGCTTATTGGAAACTACTCAGTGGGGAAAAAAGAATCTGAAGCAAAGCAAAAATACTTGGACTTGGTCTAAAAAGCACATGTAAAAGGTTTCCATGTATTCTGCCTCATTTCCAGTCTAGAGCTGAACTAGATGCATCTGGGTTTTTTTTCACATTTTATATGTTGTTCAGTGGTTTCACTGACGTTAAAACTTGTTTCCTTTGTGCCAGCAACAGATTTACTGGGTAACAGAACCAGCCTTGTACTTCTGTAAACATAGAGCTAACTTTGTCCTTGTTAGAGGACTTCCTTAGGCAAAGAGAATTTTTCATTTTGAGTACTTTGAATAACTTTTTTTAAAAAAAAAATATTACTGTATGGGCTTAAAATGTATATTTGACTTTTTTCTTGTTCAAGGATAAGAACTGTAGCTAATAAGAATATATTTGTTGCTTCCCTGTCAGTCCTTGTCTTGGATGAAAATGCAGACCTGAGAGGATGTTCAGGGTTTGGGGTATTCTTTGCATAAATGCAAAGCAAAATGTGGATTTTACTTCCTGAAGAAGAGGTTGTTAATATATTTTATTTGGAATGGAAGCTGATATGGCACTGGTAGTCATTACAACTTGATCTACTCTTCTACACTAGGATTCTAGGAATCCTAGTAACATTCCTCTGACCAATTAATTTTGTCCTAAAGGAGTAGTTTTGTGGCAGAAGTTAGTCATGGTTTATTACCACATTTGCACAGAAGCTTTGGAGGGCATTTTCTATATTTTGGGTTGATCCTGGATAATGACTGAGGCATCTGTCTTGGTGATTAAGCTTGCCAGACCTTCCTGCTAAAATATATTTGTACTGTCTTGCTTTGCTGAGGAGATGTACTTGTTGGGATTTTCATAGTTTTTTTGAAATTCGAGATCAAATAGATTGATAAATAATTTTGGAGCCGAGACTCTGCTGGGTTGTGTGCAGCCCTTACTGAATTAATGGGAACTTTGTTAATTTTGAATTCCATGGAAGCAGGTAGGCTGCTATTTGAGAAGGAACCATGCTGTTTGGGAAGTACTCCCCAATGTGTCTAATGTTTTATTTTGAATAGTGTGGAGCATCATCTGCTGTAAGAATGCATTCAGGCTCCAGGCTTTCACAATTCATGATGCTGTTTATGGTCCCCAGGTAGATCCTTAAGGAATTTTATTTTAAAGCAAAATTAAATAACATAATTTTTTTTCCTCTTCATGACTTTGATTCTTCTTAGAGCTGTGAAATGTAACCCTCTGCTAAGAGATGTGTTTGATGTTAATCTGCACAATCTTGCTCACAGTATTTACAGCATCCCCAAAGTATAAATAGTGAGCAGATCTATTTATCACATTCTAAAATTATTTTTTTTTCCTTATCGGAAAGAGGTTCTTGAGGTTTTGTTGGAATGATCAGTAGGTGAAGCACTGAGATGGAGCAGAACATTAAGTTCTCTCCTACCAAACACGTGTTAAGGTGCTACCTCATGTATATAGAAGGTTGTTAAACAAATTCGGCTTACAGTGGTGAGGTTGGCCCCATTTATCTTCTTACAGTTTTTGAATCTTCTTTTGGCTTCAGAAGAAGCAGAATGTTAAATTTAACAGTGAATATCTTCAATCTGAACTGTAAAATTCAAATGATAAAAGGCACTTTTTTTTGGTGCCTTTTTCTGGCTACATTCTTTTTATGCAGAATGTCCTCTAGTTTCGGGGTATTTTTAAGCAAAAGCCTAAAACCTACCACTACACAAGAGTAGGAATGATGAGATGATTGTTTCTTGCTTTATTGACCTGAGGTGGTGTTCTTCTTTTTATTTTGTTTATCCTTTTTGGTACTGCTTTTGTCTGAATTAGTTCAGAAACTTAATTGTGTTCGTAGAATGCAGGTCTAACTCAGATGCTGAATTCTTTCTGATAATCTGATTTGATTTCTTTAGTTGCTCTCATAGTGCTAAGTTAAATGGGTATGTTTTCTAATAGGTTTTTGGATCCCCATATAGATTTAAACCTTAAGGAAAAAAAAAAGAAATTATATCATTGCAGCTTTCTAGTTTAGAGAACTCATGAGTGATGATCTGATATAGTTAATAAATCTATAAAATACTACACTTGTCGAAATTTATTGTCAAGAGCTGGCATTGTGGCAGAAGGTACACCTGTCTGTCTAGGCTGGTTCTATGTAACTGCAGCATTCCTAACTCCAGTCCTCTGTGGTGAAAACCTTTCCATGACTATCCTGTTTCAAGCCTTGCAATGAACAGCAGGCATCCTCAGCTATCACCTTTGTGTGGCTGGCATGTTTATCTACAGCGTTTTCCCCTGAAATATCAGTTCCAGATGAAGCTTTCAAAAGGAGCTAAAGCATGTTGAAACTGGAAAGGATTTATTTTCCCTACTTCTGTTGTGTCTCTTGTTATGGACAGAAAGGAACTCACCATATGTATACAGGCCCAAAAATTTACTGTTAGTCCTGTTAATGTTTTTAACAGTCTAATAATCCAAACTACCTAGTTAATACAGGAAAGTCTCAAAAATAAATGTTAACTCTTCATCTGTATCCTTGTAACCAGTAGCCTACGCGTATCACAACAGCAGCAGTGGATTTGCTGGTGTGGTAAATGAATCTTCAGCTTGCAGCTCTTTTAATGAGATTTATTTTGCAATTTGTATGCTGCACTTATGGGCTGGGGCAGAGAGGGTGGTGTGATTCTGGATTCTGTTGAAAATTTATGGACATAACAGATGAGGGCTTGTGCTGCTGCATGTAGCAGCAGCCTGAGAGCTGAAGCTTAGTGCAGCAGACATCCATATCTGAGGGAAGAGGAGGGAATGATGGAAATAAATTCAGCTACAAATTGGGTGGCTGCTGAGGTTCAGTCAGCCTGCACCCACAGAACATAATTTGACTGAATTTCAGTGTGTGATTTATTAAGCAGATGTTATTTCATAGGAGCACATCTTGTTTGGATGCTCTTGAGTCAGTTTAAAGCAGAGTGTTTCAGTTTAGATTTAGGTAAAAATTTTGTAAAAATAGCGTAAAAACTTTTTTTGTTATGAACCTCTTAAACTTAACAAGGTTTGTGGTATGACAAAGAAATACCGTTCTGTCAGCTGTAGAGACGTGACAGTATAAAAAAGGACAGTGTTTCTTTTTTTTTCTTTAAACTACCCAAAAATATAGTTGAAACATGTGCCAGTGTGTATTTCTGTTTCTTCCTTGAAAGAATTTTGGTACAATAGGTTTAAATTATTTGGGGCATTGTGCCCTAATAGGCTTGTTAGTTATGTGAAATTAATCAGACTTTATCTAATGGATCCCTTGACAGCTGTGGGAGCTACTTCTTTTTAGTAATATAAAAGTGGGATCTGAATCTTGTTGCACCTCCATTATTTAAGAGAATGATTTACTAACCTTGTGGCAGGCCCTTCAAAAGCTTCATGCTTCCTGTCAGTTGTGACCCAGGTGGATCTGAATTTCTCTGTAGCTCACCAGGACATAAAGGAACTTTTGCAAATTAATACATCTTGCTCGTTCTTGAATAGGTTTTTGCCCTAATGTAAAAGAAATAAAAGGAATATTTGTTTCATTTCAGTTTGGGCCTTTTTTTGTTTGGAGTCTTTAGGATTTTTTTCTTCCTGTGGTGGTTTTTTGACTTCATGCCTGCATTTTATAGTATGACCATTCCCCAAAACCACTAATACTGGTGTGTGTTTACATGCAATAGTTGTGTTTTCAGTCAATGGTTAAAAATAATGTTCGATTCTAGCACTGGACTATGAGGTATTAGTAAGGAAAGAAGAATAGGGAATATGCAAATTTATTTCTGTAGTTATTAGAAATCATTTGCAAGGGGAACAAAATAGTGTGAAACAGAGGGATGAAATCACAGGAGCAGTAGTGTGAGCTGGGCAAGAAAACAGAGTTCAAAGTGTGGTGAATTCAGTGTGTTTTAGAAGAGCAATGTTCAGATGCCCAGGTTGCAGCTTCAGTTTCTGAAGTAAAGATAAATTATGCAAACTGAAATAAGAGGGCTTAGCAGGGAAAAAGCTGGGATTTTTGACCTACAAAGAGTTTTCAAAGTAAGACCTGCGTGTGAACTTTCCTGTAATGGAAATATTGTTAAGGGTGGTATTATGCTGACTTGGAGTTTGTTTTTATGAAGCAGTGAGACAGACAATACTTGCTGAGATCTAAACTTGTGAAAGAATGTCTAATGACCAGTATCTACCCAGACAGTGGCATCACACTCTGAACCTTAAAACTTAACAAGATCAGTGAGTGTGGATACTGAATTTGTAAAGGAGAGCAACAAAAGAGTATTTCACCTATAATTATTAGCTACCCTTTTTCAAGCTCTGGTTTTGTTGGCTGTTACTCTGCAGCCGTAGTTAAGGTGACTGGAAGTACTCAGGGTAGTTGAGAAATGCAGAGAAACTTTGTTTGCTCATCAGATAACATGCTCTGTGTAATCTGCACAACTGTGCTGCAGTGAAAATCAGATCAGTGCTGCTGGCACCAGTCCGTAGGGCAAGTACAGAGAATACTGACAGAGCTGGTACTTGGAGGCAGCTGGTGAGTTGCTGCTTCATCTGCAATTTAAGTGAGTCACACCAAGGAAAGTGTTGAGCATGTAGTTGTGGATAACAGCCTCTGATGATGGGCTGCAGCATGCTGGAGAGCAGCTTCGCAGCAGCAGGTTCAGCATTGTTCTACTGGGCTAAACACAACAAATAACATGGATCAGTCCATTTGCACAAAGTTAGCTTTCACAGCAAAGGTTGCTTTCTTAAAGCCTGTGTAGAAGATTTTAGACCATTTACTATTTAAATAATAGTTATAGACTTAGTTGGCAGAGGATGCTCACATGAAAGCAGAAGACTTTGTTTGGCTGCATCCTGTCTGATCAGATTTGTTACTAATAATTGAAGATGGCAAACTTCAGTCTGAATAATTCAGTGAATAATGCTTCAAATGCCTCCCTGATGGGTATTTGGTTTATTGACTAAAAATATGAATGTTGACTGAATCTGGTTAGCAAAAAATTCTAAGATGCATTACATCTAAGAAACAATATATACCATCCTCTGATGATTGATTGATAGTTGCACAGCAAAAGTGATGGTGTGCTTAAGGCTTAAAGCCAAAGTTGGAGTAATGAACTTTTTTGTCTCAGTTGAAAAAGGTGTAAAAGAGGTCACACTTTTCCTTTTTTGTGTGAGTTATTAGGTCATGATAAAAAGATCACAGTTGAGATGCTGCGTGGGGACTTTTCACAAATTAACCATGCTGCTCGGTATTAGATCTTGAATTACATCAAGAAATTCCAAGCAGAAAGAAAGGAAATCTAATTTGATGTAATTAGTGACTATTAGGGAATGCTCACTGAAAAAGTTACTGTAGTACTACACCTACAGAAAGTGTCTGGAACAATTGGCAAGATTGCAGATGTTTTGCTGTGAAAGAAATGAGCTTAATGAGAGACTGTCTCAGCTGACTGAAACAAAGGAAACTTCCCAGCAGGTAGCAATTGAGGCAAATAACAGGGTTAAAAAGTGAGAAGCATGTAGTAAGGTTTGCTGGGTGAAATGAACCAGCGCAGTCTATTTCTGGTTTCCCTGTTTTCAAATTTTAAGGTGTGATTTAAAAATATTGGAATTTTCTTATCCACTACAAGAAGTAATATTTGTATGGATACAGTGAAGCATTAACTACTGAAAGTAGTTTCTAAATTTAAAGAATATGGGGTTCTTAGGTATCCTTTTTTCTTGTGTGGTCACAGTACCAGCTAAATTAGCAATATAATGTTACCGAGTCGTCAAAAAACCTGTTATTCATCTCTCCCACTTGTTTTTGAGGTATCCATAGGTGTTTTCTTCTATTATCTTGAGCTAATAGTAAGAAACTTTAATAGAGGGTGTCTTCAGTTCCAGTTACGTTGCCAGGTTACACAAAAATACAGGAAAAAAGGCAGCAGAAATGCAGAGATTCAATTCAGCCTGCAGCTGTCCTTCAGCAGCTCATCCCAGAATTTCATCAAGCTAGCACAGTCCTTTCACATCTGCCTAGAGAAGAAGAATCCAGATGACCTACCTTTATTTGGAAGATGGGGAAAGTAGGGCTGGTTAAATAGAATTTTGACTTAAAGAGATATTATATTGCCATAGGAATCTTATACCTTCTGTTTTTTCCCAGAGAACCTTCACAATAGGTCTGAAGTCATCAGGATGACATAAGTCTTCAAGGCCATACTTACATATTTAAGGAAGAGAGCTTGCTGGGCTTTCCTTTCAACCAACAACGTGTTTTGGAGTAATTCTGTACTCACTTCAAAAAAAGAGCCTCTAAAACAGAAGGCAAGCAGACTGCCAAACTCTGTTTTCTTATGGTTCAAAAAGAGTTATAGGGTTTTTTAGATAGACCAGACAAAGCTCTTTGCCCTTAAAATTGTGTGGGTTTTTTTCAGATTAGGACAAGTTGTTCTGTTTGTTGACAAGCACGAAGAAAGCAGGCATGTGGTGCACAAAGATGCTTTTGCTTGGTGATTGGTAAATACTAGAAAACCACAGAAGCTGAAAATTGTTTATTTTTTTGATTTCTACCTCATGTAGGGAAATTTGCGGCTGAGGTGGCACATCAGTCTGCATTTCACTTGAGACAGGAACTCAATGATGCTGATTTACAGCTTAAACTTTTCATCCTGCTCTGAGTTCCTAACTACCAAACTACATAAAACTTTGTAGCCCAGATGAAGCCAGAAGAACACATCTGGCCTTAATCGGGCTTAAGGACCATGTATCATTCTCCTGTTTCCAGCAGTAAACACAGTAGCCCAAGTATTTATGATACTGCCCTTAATATCTCTATCTTCATTTCATGAATTTCTAGAGCCAGATGTGGGGTTGTACGTAATTGGCTACCCTCATTTGATTGTTATTCCATGAACTTGCTTAGCCCCTAGTGTAATATTTAGCTTTCACTTATCTTTTGGCAAGGAGTACAGCGGGTTTATCTCCCACTGCAAGCAAACTGCTTCCTTTTGTTTTAAATTACAAATTCATTTTGATAAGTGCTGGCTCACATATTAGAGTGTACAGTGATACTTAACTACTCTCTGTGCCACGGGTGACTATGGAGAGTTGGAGTCATGGCTTTTACATGAATTAGCTGCTGCTGCATGATTTTGTCTTTGCTGTTGCTCATTGAATTTTTCCCAGTATTTTTTTTCCCCCTGTATCCTTGTAGAAGAGGTTGATCAGAACTTAGTATTCAAGATGCAGACAAATTGGGTTTAGACTGTCGTCCAATGATGGCCTCTGTTTTGTTTGGCTTTCCTAATAATCACTGGCATTTCATTTTTTGGGGGGAGTGCCCCCCAAACAACAAAATACTGGCTTGATTTTTATAGCATTATCTAGTATTATACCAGAGCTTCATTCCTGAATGGAGATAGTCAACTTAGCTTCCATGTGTCTGATGACTGGTACTGAAATTTGTGTACTGTTTCACTGGAAGCCACACAGTCTCATTAAGATTATTTTCAAGTTTTCATTTGCCCATTGTACTTACTATTCAAAACAATAGCAGCATTTATTTTTTTGTCTCTATTTTTCTAGATAATTTGTGTGTATTTTGGTTTACTGCTATCTATAAACTTAGCTTTTGGTTGAACTGGAAAACAAACTGGGATTAGAATTACCAAGATGGTAATGTACAAGCTAATTATGGGATAGGTCTCTGCCCATGGTATCAGATAAAACATATTTCTTTCTGTTAAAGTCCCTGAGGTTGTTTTTCCTGGTTGCTCCTGCTCAATATCAAGGTTTCTCTTTGTCCTTTATTCTAAGCCAGCTCCATTTCCTGGTTGTTTGCACTTCTAAACTTTCACCCTCGCTGTTATTCAGGTGTGGGAGCAGCTCTCCATCAATACAAGCAAGCTGCTTCACAGCACTGCTGTCCATTGCAGATAAGTACAGTTCTTTTCCAGTAGCTCCTGGAAAAACAGTCTCTGACTTGTTTCAAGTCATTACATCTTTATTCAGCTTCTGTGAAATTACACTGAAACCTCTGCCTGATATTTTGTTCCTTTCCCCTCAGGCACAGTCTCCTTTCTCTTTTCTGTTTTTTTTTTGGGGGGGGAGGGGGTTTAATTCCTTAGAGATGTGTTAAATGAGTAGGCAACATAGTAGTAGCCTGGTCTGTGTTTTATGAACTCTACTACCACAGGTAAATTAAGTTACACGGAAAGCAGGAGCTGCCACTAAACGTAGGGGAAGCCCTTCTGTAGTCATGTGTATCAATAAGGATGCTGACTGTAGTTATGGGAACTGAGATTCTAATTTTATCTCTGTTGGGCCATTAGGCTTTCAGGTAACATTTGAAAAAACTAAGTATTTATCTTTTCTTTTTCTTTTAATTTATTTCTTGAAATAATGTGATGTGAGTTATGATCAGTAAGCATGGTAGGAGATGGGTTTTATTTTCCTGCACTCTCTTGTTGGGGGCTGGCTTTTTACTTGATCTGAATGCTTAGATGTTATTAGGATTCCTGAAAGATGCCACATTCATTTACTCCAATGAAACTCAATTATATTTGAGCTGTATTATCAACAGAGGAAGCAGTTGGACTGGAGTGAGGATGCATTGATGTTTGAAGTCAGATTAGGTGATGGGGTGCTCTGGATATGGGTGAGGAATGGGCCTTTTGTGCTCAGCTGAAGTGGGCAATAGGAAACATAACATAGAAGGGAGTAAACCACTAGGAACTGAACCAAGATGATTATTTGAGAGTGGTAAACTTTATTAGAAGAGGCAGATGCAAAAGGTCTTGAACTGCTTGCAGAATCTGGAAGAGAATCCAGAATTCCTGAGTCTCAGACTTGGTCAGGTGTTGGCAAGTAGCCATGAAATCCACTAACAGCAAACACGTGCTCCATTTCTCTCTCGCTAGTTCACACAGCTGCTGTAGGTTATAATCTTTTATCAGTTAGGACTGTCAGCATTCATGTGACTTATTCAATTTTAATTTGCCCCCCTCCCCCCCCTTCTCCCTGTGAGTATGTACTATAATTGTCTTTAATTACATGTTCACACACTGTCTTTCATTGGATTCTTACTCAATTTAATGGGTGGTATTTGGAGGATGAGAGCTGTACAGTTAATGAAGCTGTTGTCTCTAGGGTTTCTGCTGTAGCTTGGTGCAGAAATCAAGTCATGTAGTGAATGAAACAGATGAATTAGGGAGAGGAAAATTAAGTCTTCCAGTGTAAGCCATTCCAGAAGATGACTGTTTGCATGGCTTTCAACTCTGAAGTTGTTTAAAGCAGCTTTTCATATGTCTGTCTCCATAAAAGTGGCTTTAATATCTTGTCACTTCCATGGAAGGTGTCTTGGAGTGGCTTTCCGGACACAGCAGCACTGTAAGGAGGACTTCAGTTACCTCGCTGGAAATCTAAAGGAAGAAAATTCTGTGAACTCGCAGCTACAGATGGTGCTGTGTTGTGCCAGGGATCACAGTCTTAAACTTGTGGGATGCTGATGAATCCATATCCTGTTTCAAGAGGGAAGAGGGCTTAAGAGATTTCTAAACTAGAATTGTGCGACTACATTTTTTTCTTCTCCTATTAGTTTTTTGGAAATTTTGGGAGAGCACTGTACCGTACCCCATCTTGCTTTATGCTGGTCTGTCTCACTGTCCTTGAGCTGTTTTTTTCATTAAAATCCAGTGGAAGGAAATGAGAAACCTGTTCACTACCCAGTTTATTCAATAATAGAGGCTATTTGATGGCTTTGTACTCCTTGTGAAATAAGAGAGTGGCATGAAAGCTAAAGGGTGGATAGAGTGACTCCTCTTGTCAGTGACAGCAGACTGAGGTATGAACTGCTGAGCATTTGCATGATAAAAACAGTTGTATTTATGTACTGAAAATAGATTTCTTGAAATCCCTTTGGCACTTTGTAGTAACTGTGCTTTTCTGCCAAAATGTTAGCTTTAGAAGTGCACAAGGCTAGCCAGCACCATTCCTTGGTTCAATCCCTAGAGCCAGAACACTGAAGGTCTGGAGCCCAGGTTCTTCAGCATGGATCCAGTCGCACTGGGGCTTTCTGGCTGTAGGACACTTGTTACCCTGGCATGAAGTCATGGCCATGCTAAATGGAAATGAAATACCCTTCCTTGCCATCCATATCTGATATTGGCTGAATTGAATTGAGCTGTGACTTGGATGATATCCCAGCATGAGAAGGAATATAAAGTAAAAGTGGACTGTAAACTTCAGATTTTGTGAAACAATGTTGCATTTAAACTAATCAGAGTGGGGGTTTTTTTCTCACTTTTTCTAAACTATTTTTTTAAGCAGCGTGTAGTGACCTTCACAAAAGTATTTTCTCTGGTAAATTTTTTTAATTGCCAAACATTAGAAATGGTAGCGTGCTTGTACTAATGCATGTGGAGAGTTTATAACTTAAAAAGAGTTAAATCCAGAAAGAAGTTTCCTATGAACACAGAAAATAAATTTTCTGCAGTGCATGTGTGTGTGGGATAGTTGGTGGTTGTGAGATTAGAGAAATTTTAATGGGCCACTGTAAACATCTGCAATGTTAACTGATTTATTTTCCCCACCTTTGAAGAAAGTTACAGCAACATATACCTTTACCTGATGGGAATTTTTTGGTAAAAGTAAATCATAAATAAATAAAATGTTTCTAGAGTGCTGAGATACATTGATGAAGATGGATAAACACAAGTGCTCAATTCAGAGAAAGGCAGTTATTTTTCAATAAACGATTTATAGGGATGCATTTAAGGATCAGGAGGTTTCCAAAGCACTAGTTCATCTACTTTATCATCTGAACTTTGAAAATTTTGTGTAATAGTCTATTTTTAATGCCATATGTAAAAAATGTAGGTATAAGCCCTTTAAAGAACTTTTTCTGTAAATTTGAGCTTAAAAGTAAAATTTTGACTATGGGTAATTAAGCTTGATGATATGCCATTACATTAAAAGGACCACTAACAGAATGTATATTTTTTTATGGTACTGTATACTTTTGCCTTTTTGATATAATTAAGAGACAAAATAAATAAACTCCCTTCTTGTAGGTGAAAAGCTGGGGATGTTTTTCTTGCAAATTGTCATTTAAATAATTTTCTTGATATAAAATTCTCAACTATTTTTAGCAATGTTGGAACATGTTCTTTTAGAATCCAATCACATGCTATTAGACAGATATGCAGATAGACAATAGCACATAGAGAATAAAAGCAATACAACAGAATGTGAATTTAAAAATATTTACAGACTCCAATTGCTCAATTATTAAGGGGCTTAGAATTCTTGAGGATGACCTTTAGTTGAGTAGTTAACCAGTTCTATTCAGTTTTCTTCTAATTAACTGAAGAGCACTTACAGCCTGATATTTCAAAATGTGAAAAAATCGAAGCTAACCTTTCACCTAGTTTTAGGCTTATTTCTTATCACTAATGATTTTTTGCTTTTCTCAAATTGCCTTCTGAATCACTGGCTTTGTTTCACAGTGATAACACCATTGTGTATTGACAAACTGATTTCAAGACTGGTTAGTGTTAACCTGCTCGCTCTTAAAAGTTTGAGGAAAACGAACAGAGTAAAGGGAGGGGTTGTGGTGTTTTGTGAAATGGAGTAGATTTTAAGGAAGGAGCTGTACTTTTGCTAGGATTTCCCTATTTTCCCCCTACAAACAGGAATATGTTTGCATGCGCCGTCAAATATATGCACAGCAAACATGGCTGCACTCAGACTTTGTGCTTTTGCTGAAAAAATTGTCCATATAAGAGAATTCCCAATGATTTCTTGTAATGTAGTTTTTTTTCAGCACAGTTAGTCCAGTCCAGTTCAAGTAACTGGGAGTTCTGGCCAAAATAACCACGCTGTGTACCTGCAGGTCCCCTGTGGTGCCTGTGAAGTTGGTGGCACGGGGCATCAGCAGCCCTGTGCCTGCACGAGCATTTCCAGCTGGAGTTTTCAAACATCTGCATCCTCATTAGCCCAACACTCTCTGATGCAGTTCCTGGGGAGATGGAAAAGGGATGTGTGTAATTTCCCTCAGTGACACATGTATATTAGGCTTTGTATTTTATTTTAATTTTTCTGCAAGGCTTTCTCAAAGAAAAAATATTTTGCATTTTATAGCTGTCAAAAGATGCCTCATTTAAAGGTGTGCTGATTTTCCAAACCCAAGATCTTTACTGGGAGAAAGTAAGTTTATTATTTATTCTTTGTTTTACTCAGAATCATGTGATGGCCTTTTTTGCCCTGTCATGTCTTTTTCAGGCTGAAGGGTCATAGTTACTTCTTCTACAGAAATAATTTGGTACCTTGTTACTCTGAAATATATTTCCAGCTTAGCTGCTGGAAGAACAAATTCTCATTTAAGATGCATCTTTGGCTGGTTCAGATTTCTGAGTAGAAGTATGAGTAGGGGAAAATGAGATTTAAGGCTTACCCCAGTGCCTTTTGGCTTCAGCTGAAATCAGTCATCATGAAAATATATTTGCTATTTCTTTTTGTTTCACACGTCCCATTCAGGATATTACTGTGGATTTTAATCTAAGCCTTATCCACTGTGAACTAAGTGCTAATGTGATAATAAGTCTGGATCTTTAGAGTTGGACTTGGCCACAGTAATAGACTGGAAATAAGACTGTAATTTTTGATCTGGAACTCAGTTTAACCCTGTTGCTTTACCACCTGTGAAAGACTGAGTTTGCTACGCAGTGCACTTGCCTTCCTTAGCCACAGGTTTCTGAGATCCACATATGTTGTTTCAGAGCCCTCCACAGGAGTAGTAAACATCTAATAACCAGTGAAGTCCGAAACGATCAGTATTTTTCCTGAAAAAATGACTACTGTACTTAAATGCACAATAGTACTTTGATTTGTGCTATTTTAGGAGAAATTAGAGCACAAAACTTGAAAATGAAGTGCCTTGTGATTCTGAAAAGAAGGTAAATGTAGACACTATACTGCTTTTCCTTTTTTAGTAGCAAGTAAACAGAAGGGGAGGTCAAGGCAGTAAAGATATTACCACATTTTGCACTTTAGAGATCAGTGTAGTTGCTGGTGGTTTTATTTTTTTCTACAGTTGTAAGATGAAATTTAAGAAAAGATTTCTGAAACTATTCTTAATCTCTGCACCACTGTTGTCATATGGCTTTCCATTTTGTTGTTTGCATTAGGACCAACAATTCATAAAAACAAACAATTTCCAATTTCAACATTTGGAAGGCCTCTGAACTGTTAGAAAATCAGATAAATGTTGCAATCTAACTGGACAAAAAAGAGGTTTTAAGTTTCCATGCAAACTTCAGCTTTCTGGCTCTCCTCTATTGTATTAACATTCTAGTGTCCAGGTATTTGAGAGAGGTTAAATGTTCAGCAGAGCCTCGTATCTGTGCACTCTGTGTAGAGCTATCTGAGGTTGCATCTCTCCTCAGCCACCTCTTCCTTCCTAGCATCAGTGTAAATACTGATTCTGGGAAGATTTATGTGCAAAACAAAATTTATGTAACATTAGGAATCAACTTTGAGGCAGGCTGGTAATTTTCAGTTATCAATCTGCTTTTAAAAATCAAACTGTAACATTTCTTCCATTAGAATTCCTTGGTTTTGTTGCATTTTTGTCATGACTGTTACGTTCTGAAATAATTTGAATGTTCAGGATTATTTTAGTGAATCTGCAATTGAGCAAGTCAAATTTATCTCTTGTCCTGCAAACCAATTACAGTAAATTACAGTCATTCAGAACCTAAAAACTGTAATAACCCTGACAGAATTATGAGCAAACTAATGGGTCATTTATTATCAGATAAGTTTGCTTTCAGTGAAAATGAATATATAGTCGGCTATTTTTCCTTCTAACTCAAGAATGGCTGTTAAACCAAAAAACTTGAAAGATAGGCTGCTATATTGCTGTAATACAGTTCTACCTCATACTGTGTTAACAAAGATCTATTAGATTGGAATAATATTTCACCACTAACAGGAGTGACCAAGTTAATTTTTGTTTCGGTGAAGCACTTGTTAACACTTCATAGTTTTCTGTCAGCCTCGATAGTAACACCCAGGGGGAAAAAAAGTATCATCCAGTTTTGCTGTTGCTAAAGGGAGTATTTGTGTGAAAGACTAATCTCAGCATTTTGAGTTGTCTTCCTCACCGGAAAGGAAAGTTTTGTTTAGAAACTTTGCAGGGTATATCTGTGGAGTGAAATACTAACAACAAAGCAGTCATCATGGGGATACTAGGTGGTTATTCCCCTAAAATTTGGCAAATGAAACTATCATTGTGTTTGCAGATAGATTTGAAAATGCATATATTGAAATCTGGTATGAATGATTCATTGTTTTTTATACAGCAACAGTAGTAATCACATGCAAATCTGGATATGCATTCTCTAACACTGGTATGGTTTCTGTACAAAAAGCTAAAAAACAAATAATTTAAGTTCTGAGTAGTGTCAGTGTTTTTAACCATGTTGCTTTTTGGGTTGTGGGCTTTCCTAGATGCATATTGGTCTGTTACTTGCTTTAAAATTCAAAATCTTTTGCCTTCAGATACCTTTCAGAGAAACCTGATGCTTCTTTGATCAATATATCTAACCTAATTTGAAATTTAGGTATGAGCTTTGTGTTTAATTGTGTGCCTAAGAGGGGAAGAACATCAGTTGTCTATAGCTAGAGGCACTTTTGAGAAATGTTTTAATAGGGTAATTGATTGATTTGATCAACCAGCCTAATCTATAAAAACACAGGGAGATGGAAGAGGCTTTTTAAGTAAAGGATAGTTAACAGGAGGGTTCAAAAAGATCAGCCATCGTGATTAATATCAGTAAGTGCCAGCAGAATCTAAGCCTCAGACTGCCAAGGAAATAGGCTGCTGAAGGCTGTTACTTCTGCTGAACTTAATCCAAGGGGACTTCAGGCAGGATGATGGAATTAAAATTATTAACAACTCCAAATTCTATTTATGAGACAGCAGGAAACTAAATAAGGGCAGAGGGAGACATGTGAAGATGTAAGCCATCAAAGATACCTTTTATTCTTCCAAATTGTTGGAAAAAATAAAATATTTGGAAGCACCGAAATATTTGGCACGAAATAGTATCTTAACAGTGCTTGAAACTAAGGTATTTTGCCATCATCTCCCTTCTGAGAGTGGGTAGAGAGGAAATGCAAAGCCTGGTTAATATTTATCCTGGCACTGAGACATCCAGCTTGGGAATGTGGTGTGGTGCTGGACTTGGCAGTGTGAGGTTAATGGTTGGGCTGCATCTTAAAGGTCTATTCCAATGTGAGGATTTTGTGTATTGTTGATAAAAACTCACTGAGACACTTGCAATTTGCCAAGAGGAGGGAAAGAAAAACACCTCTTAAGTAAATTTTAGGAGATGCAAGGCCTGTGGTGAGGAGGTCTGTGGTGGAATGGTTGTATTTATCAGGTGGGCTCTCTTAGGTCCTCTCTCATCTGACCTCACTTAACTTAGGCAGAGCGATTCTCTGGTACAGGTGTATTTGCAGTTCAGTTTTGCTCAAAGTTCCCTTTCTCTGTTGGTTGTTTTTTTTTCTTTTTTCTTCTTTTTTTCTCTATTCCTTTGGCCTTCAATATTAGGGCTCTTGAACAACTACAATGTGTGTAAATTAATATATATAAATAAATACATTTTATGCGCTCTGATTTGTGATAAGTAACTTTTTTCTTCATCTTAGTTTTGTGTGACAAAGCAACCTATATCAGTGTTACATTGTTGTAAAGCTGTTTAGATCAGTCTGCATTTTTTTATCACATTGGTGTTTTTTATTCGCATCATTAGCTGTTAATGATGTTTGTGGAAAAAACAAACCAGGAAAATTAGAGTTTAGCTAGTACTAATAATTAAGTATTGTTCATAAAGGTGTCATAAAAACCATGTTGGACACCACTTTCATAAGAGATTTTATTTTTGAAAGAGAAAATGAAAAGGACAAAGTTTGAAAGTTGGAAAATCCAATCTGCGAATAAATACGAAACACTGAAATGATCTGTGGTTAAATTCTTCCCTTCAGACAAATGGATACTTGCAATGGCTTGCTGGTTGTCCTTGACATTATTTTGACTGTGACATTTCGATAACCCTGTAACTTTTTGTTGCAATGATGATGAAGCACTGCCTTAGTCATCATTTAGTCATTCCAGTAACTATGGACAATATAAAAGAGCAGAAATTTGAGGCCAAATGCCTATATGAAAAATTTGTTATGTAATGATTCTGTATCTAATACTTAAAATTCATAATTTAGCTTATAATGAAGGAACAAGGGTGGCTTTTTTCCTTTTTACTCTTTATTTCCATTCTTCAAGAGTTTATTTAATTCACTGAATAAAACACCTTAAAGCAGCATTTCTGGTTATTGACACTTACAGCTTCTGGTGTGTGGGAATTAGTTTTCCTTCATAAAGAAAACAAATACTAAATGCTAAGCTCAGTTGCAAAACAGGTCTTTGAGTATCATTGGCAAATAATTTCTGTTCCAATTCACAGACACTGAACTGTCTGCAAGAAATTTAGTCCTCAAATGCACTGTGAGCCATAGGAGTGTATAAGCTTTTTTCTTTTTCTATCCTTTGTCTAAAGGAAGGCAGGAGGAATCTATTGCTCAAGACAGGTTTTTGAAATGATGAGTAGGTAAAGTGACAAGAATTCTGCTACCGTAGGGACCGTGGACTAGAAGGAAAATGTATCAGTGTATTAAAGAGGAGATATCAGGTGTAAAGAGAAAATGAGGCTTTAAAGGAACGCAAGAGCCCTTGCCAACTCGGACTCTTAGATTTTGCTGTTTTGAATTGAGCAAACTTGTGTTATCTAATGATGAAAATGCTGCACAGTTGAAAGACAATTGAAGGAGATGAAGATATAAGAAGTAATAATATAAGAATTAATTGGATAGGAAGAATTAAAATTATTCATTAGGGTTTTTTATTGGAAATGATCTCAAGTGTTTGGAGAAGAACAAGACTACACGTGTCCACGTGGTATCAATATTATGCATATGTTTTTGTGTTTTAGTTCATTTAATTGCTAAATTAATTGTCCTTCATTTTAAGTTTTTTGGGAGACTGGGTAAAGGATTCTACATAGTCTAACTATTTCCCTGCTCCTTATTAATTATTATTATATTATTAATATTCTTATTATATTTATTTCATTCTATCTGTATACATAAATAGATAGATAAACATTAAGTTGACTTTTTTCTCTGTGGTGAAGAAGCTAAGATAATATTCCAAGCTTGAAGTAAGATTGTGGCTGCCTAAATTGGAAGTCCAAACACTGGGGATCAATGCCCATCCCTGTCAGTGTTTGAGACGTTTGGAAAATGCCTTTAATAATGTGTTTTAATGTTTGGTCACCATGAAGTGGTCAGGCAGTTGGACTTCGGAGGTCCCTTCCAACTGAAGTACTCTTTTCTATTCTAATTAACACTGTTACTATCTAACTCATAAGTTGAGAACAACATTATGAGCCATGAATTACCATTAAAAACAGAAGGGGATGCACAAACATGCTGAAATGCTTCAGAAAGCCTCAGGCTTGCTTAGTTTTCTTTCTTACCTCATTTGCAGTATATTTATCAGTAATAGTGTCATTGTAGTTTACTTAAAATGACAAACATGATGTCCCTATTGAATTGTTTTTTCATTCAGAACTGCTCTCAGTGTTAATGTAGCTTATGGTCACTTTTTTCTTAAGCTGTCCTTTTGCTGGAATCTAAAAATCCTTAATTGCAGGTTCTCTGTGTAACAAAAGACATACTTAAATATGGAAGAGAAAATGGAAGACTCTTACTGATAGCAGATAACAAATACAAATTTCATTTTCTGTGCTTTTAGTTTAAAGTAGAAAGTGAACAAGTCCAAGATAGCTATAGGCAAAATTTATTTTAGGGCAGAAGTGTAGAACTTTATGCCCACACTGCATCAGTACATACAATCAAAATCTCTATTAAGTCCCACTGCAAAGTACAAGTGGAATATTCTTTCTTTTATTAGTCTCTTCTGTTTGGCTATAAGCTGTTTTATTTTTTATATGTGGCTGTTTTTCAGCAAATCCATTCTGATAACATTCTGGACCCTATTACATTTTCCTAGACTTCTTGTACTCTTGTTTCGTTTTTGTATTTCCTTCATATTTTTAGAGGTAAAGTAGTCTTATGTTTAACTTGTTATTTTGATGATGAAATAGTTTTATTTAGTCAAAGAATGTCTAGTTTAAACATTCCCTTGCTGTTCTTGCTATTACTGAGAACAGTATGCAGCCTAGCAATAGTTGATTATTTCTTGTCTCATGTTGAAATAAGTATTACTCTTTTTATGTGATTCAGTAATGAGTTAGGGCATTCTGCAGTCAAAAGCAAAAAGGAAAGCTTTTCAGCAATGATTCTGTTGAGTCTTGTTTTTTGTAGTAATTTGAAGTTTGAATTTTGTAGTAATACTGAAGTTTGGCAGAACTTCTCTATTTCAAGTTCCTGGCATTATTCTTTCCCTTCTAGGTGCGTGCCATTGACTGGATAAATATTTCCCATAAAGTTTGGTGTGTGGATAAATCTTTCTCTTTATGTAAAATATTTTCAGTTTATTATATGGTGTTAAGAGCTTCAAACTAGCTTTCTTTGGTCAGATCTGCTGCAAAGCAGAAACAGTGATGCACCTGAAATGGATACTTCAGTGAGAGTTTAAAGCAATTATGCAATCCATTAAGCTCTAGATTAGACCAAAATGCTGATCATAACGTTGCAGTAAGACTATATTCTGATTGCCACAATAAAAAAGCTTCTGTTAGTCAATCACATAATATTTTTAGAGAGAAGAAAGATGCAGATTTAAACAAAGCCAAAGTCCCAGCAGAGCTTATGTACATACAGAAAGGAGATCTAATCTTTTTCCTGAAGAATAGGAGATATGGTGTATTGCAATAGACAGGAACACTAATGTTTTAATGTTTTTTATAGTTGATTTACAGTAGTTAAAAAAAGTTGTAGAAAACTGACATGATGACTGTGCTTTTTTTTCTGTATTTTTAGGATAATTTTAGGAACTGCAGTATCATTCTGTGAACATGGAAAATACTGTATTCACTGTTCATTTTTTTCTCCTCATCTAAACAGCTTTTTTTTAAAGCAAGTCACCTACCCAAATAGCCTTTTGTTTCTCTAGAAGATGGCAAAATATTCAAGGACTCATGGCAAAGTACACACGTGGTGAGAAAGAGTTGTTGCTGTTAATTGGCCACATGAAACAGTTCTACTAAAAGATATTTCTATGAAAAAGCTGATGCCTCCTCCTGTGAACATTTGGTTACCTGGATAAATGCCCATTCTTTGCACTTAAGGCTGCAAAAACTGCAAATATATTTAATTACCCATTGACAGCACCTAATGACTATGCTAATATGATTAGTTAGAATTTGAAATTTTTAGTGGTTCTTTTAATGGTTTTTTGGCAGGATTTTTGGGCTGGTGAATCACATGCTGTGACTGCATTACTTTTCTTTGGTTTCTTCGACTTGGGTTCCTTGAGAGGTGTCTGGCATACACAAATTCATTGCTGTTTGATTTTGCAGATCCCCTTTCCACGTGTGTGTGTTTTTCACAGTTAACAGTGTGATGTGACCTTTGGATTCCTGCATGTGCTCTTGCTGACACTGTTTGGGTTTCTCCTAGGCTGCTCTTGAATCTCAAGGATTCTGCATAGGTAGCAATTCTCTCTGGAGTATGAAGTGTGTATTATTAGCCAACAAAGCATGTTTGTCTGCAAAGTCGTGACACTTCTGCACAGTCAGCTGTTGTATTTTTTCCTTTGACCTGTCTCTCCACCATGCCTTAAAAGAGAAGGTTAGAACACAAAACTGCTGGGTAGTGCTGCCTTTGTGAAACTCGCTTTGTAGGTTTATTTTTCACACTGTTTAGTTGCATTTTCTATTGGCTTGCTTTTAGATGAGTTTGGATGGATGTAGACCATTGTTTGTAGCCTGCAAGCCATTCCCGTGGAGCACAGGTCCAGTGTGGAAGCTGCTCACATCATGTCAGCTCAACACTGGTCTGCATTTACTGTCCCATGGAGGCAGGTTATTGTCTGGGGCACTGTCTTTGTCATGGGATTTTCAGGTTGGATTTGTCTTGTGTGAACCTGGATGTGGTTGCATGATAACCAGATGCAGAATGAGTCCTGCCAAGAAGCCCATATGAAAGAAAATTCTGATTCAGAAGAAACTGAGCTATTTCTGTAGTTTTGTGAGTGCTACTCATGTATTTTTTTCTGGTATGTGTGTTACAGGAGGTTTCGAGCTCCGGCCTCTTGTTTCTTTTAGTCCAAATATTTCCTGTAACTTCTGTACTCTGTCCTGAATTTCTGGTTGGTTTTACATGAGAATTAAGGTACTGGGGGGAAAACATGCTGAAAATAAGGCTGTGTTAGTCTGATGCATAGTCTTCCTCCTCCTAAACCGCTGGTTTTAGCTCCGAAGCAACTCTTAGCATGTTATCTTACATATGCTCATGTCTCTTATTCAGAGACCTATTTCTTATGTCCATATTGCCACTAAAAACAACCTGTCTTTACGAACAGTTGTAAGGCTTGTTGTAGCAAAAGGCAAAGCAAGTACAAACCATGTAGGCTGTATTTTGGTAGGGTTGTCAGCTGCTGTTGTGCTTCAAAACAGATGCTGCTTCAGCAGGCAGCTCTTCTGAAAGAAATGCCTTTAAAATGGAAGTAAAATGAAGTGCTTGGAGTAAAAAAAAAACCCAAAAAACCACTCAGCTCAATACAGTTTATTATGAGATTGCCTGAGAGCACTGGGAGTGAGCCAAGCATGAAAATTAAATGCCTATCTGCTTTTTGTCTTGGAGAGATATCTTAAAAGCTGGAAATGACCAGAAAAATGATCCAGAACCTCACTATGTTCTTCCTAGGATAGAGCTGCTTTTCTGAAGCTCTGTTAAATTGGATCTTCTGTCATGCCTCAGCTGAAGTTCTAAATGAGTCAAGTGTATGTGGCTTCCTTGGTTCTCAGCCTCCCACAAATGTTCCCTGCCTTGTGCAGAACAGTGACTTCTGCAGAGAAACAAGATTTTCTAGGTGACTTTGTACCGACCTCTAGCTGATATTATTTAGTTACTTATAAATCTAACTAGACAAAGAACTTAGAGTACTTCAGGAACATCTATTGAGCAGGTTTTTTGTAAGTGTTGCTTTAGTTTTGTGGATTAAAAAAAAAATCAATTGTTACCTATATGTAATATACCTCACAAAAATCATCTTGTTAAATGGCTTTACTCTGTGTGTCCAGGTGAACAGACTTTAAATTTCTTCTTGGCCTAGAGCAAATGTAAACAACTTTCAGATTCTTGCAACTGTAACTGTTTCATAAAGAATCAGTCCTTCTGTAGTCCTGTGCCCCACTCTATGAGGTAACTTTTAGTCGGTTTTTTCTGTAATGACCTCTGCAGACAATATAGACCTAAGATCAGCATTATAGTTAAGGAATTTCTACATCCTGGCTGAATGTAAACTCAGTTTTCCTGCTTAGCACTTGTGCTGGGTATCAGTACTACCAGAGTGTTTCTGGTTCCTAATTCTTAGCTGAACTTTCATTGTCTATGATGTGTGAAGTTGGAATTGCCAATGAGATCAGTGTGGGGAATGCATCCAGATTACTTAAAAAAAACCAAAACTTGTACAAAACATGTTCCACAAATTATACTGAAATCCAAGGTAATGGTTGTCACAAAGGCTTTGTTTCAACAGAAACTACAAAAAAGAAAAAAACCCCAAACAAACAGAGGAAATTAGTTGTGGGGGGTTTTTGTTGTTTTTTTTGGGGGGGTTTTGATTTTGCCTTCATTTGGGAGTGTCATTTTGCTAGTGCTTTTTTAAGTGTGAGGGGTTTTTTTTGGTGTTGGTTTTTTCTTCTTTTTTTCTTTAAAAGACACACTTCAAGTTTACTTCTCACTTCTCTAATGACCTGTAGTTCATGAGAAGGAAATCAGGCAAGGGTAATGCCCCAGCATTGAAGAGATAGGAGGAAGGCCATGTCTAAATAAAAAAACCCCAAACTTTCAATTGTTGAATATACTCTAAAACAGGTTGTTATAACACCCTGCTTAGATGTACTTGTACTTACCTGAGAAGCATCAGGTGGTCTGCTGTGAGATCTGGGGAGTGCCTAGAGGTTAATACCTTTAAAAGAACGGAGGGGAAGGAAGAAAGTAGCAGAGTGGTGGAGAGGGTTTTCTTTGTCTCAGTCTACGCAGTACTACACCAGCACAATGTGATTTATGGTGCTCTAATTAAGTCTGGAGAAGATCAGTCCCAGGTAGCTATGCAGGAAAGTGTACAAAACTGCAGTGAAGAGCAGCTCTAAACAGAGATTAAGGCTGGTAAATGGGAATTCTGTCTCCAGTTTAGAAGCTTTTGTGAATATTGGATTTTATAACCCCATGAGAATTTGTAATAAAAATTAATTGGGAGAAGACATCATCGGCTGTTTCTGTTGGTAATGGTTGGCCATAATACCTACCTGATTAAATGTATGCAAATTGCTTCATTCAGGGACTGCTTCGCACTGTAAAATGCCCACAAATGTGAACATGTATAAGAATATTCCTCCCTCACTTCAGTGACTGATGAAGAAATTTTTTAATGGTTTGTGTGAAACGTGTGATAGTAGCTGCTAAGATATATCCAGTGGTCAGCATGAATCCTGAATTGGTCAATTACACTGTAAAATTTTCAGTGCTTAAGACATTTTGAGGTTCTTACTGCATAAATTAGGGTACTAGAACACTGAAAACAGTCTAAATTTTTTTCTATTTCCTGAAAATAGGCAGAAGTCTAACGTATTTCCTTATTCACTAATTTTTAAAATTTTTTAATTGATTTTTTTTTCTTTTTAGCACAATCTGCAAGGTAAATTCTTTCTAAAGTGGACTCAAGCACCACTTTAGGTATTGAAAGGGTTCCTATGTGTTGTGTGCACAACTTTGATTCAGTAAGTAGCAAAACAAATTAAAGGGTTTTGAGTAAGAAAATCTGAAGCTCATTCTGAAGAAAGCAAGTCTAAGGAAATCTCCATTTAGAATACTTTTGTGGTGTGGTTGGCTTTTGATGATGGTGTGTTGTGGTTTTTTTGTTTTTTTTTTTGCTCTTGCTGGCTTTTTGGGGGGAGGGGTATGTATTGGCTTTTTTTTTGCTTGTTTTCTGTTGGTTTGTTGTTTGTTTTTTTTTAGTTTGAATTATACTACATTTTTCCAATTCTCTGTGGTCTGTAAGCCCTAGATTGTCTCTTTTGGCCAGTGTGACACAGTTACAAGACATTACAATGAGAAAGGAGAAATAATACTCTCCTGTCTCCCTGTTGAAAAGGGAGCCTGGCTGTTTTTAAGCCATTTCCCAGCAGAATTAGACTGTCCTTGCCCCCACCCCTTCCCAGCCTTTGACTTCCTTATTATTTTTTGGTTTTTGGCTTTCAAAGCTTAGTACATTCTGAAGTTTTTTGTGTTTGAATAATGGAGTAATAAAGTTAATTATTCAACTTGAATATTATAGATGCTGTCTAAAATTAGTAATTTTTGAGAAGTATTACACTGTTAAAATTAACAGATACTGGTATTTTGCTTGTAATTTAAGTAATATTAATTTGACAAGTAAATTTTCACTGGAAGACTTAGTCTTTAAGAAGCTGCAAAAGACCCCAGAAGCACTGTGGTAAATGTGTGAATAAACATGTGAAGGAGTTGGAATATGTGCGTAATTAAATTCTGTTACTTTGTATTCATGGAGTGGATTTGTGAACATTAATTAGTTCATTTGCAAGGCAGTCATACTGGCAAATTACTCCTTTCTTTTTATAGGGTCAGATGTTAAAGTAAAGATAGGTGGGGGAAACCTAAGACTGCAGCAGTAGTTTAGCAGACCTGGTGCCCAGTCCTGTTTCTATGCATTTGCTGCTGGACCATAGCCCCGTGTATTTCCATGCTGTACATTGTTTTGATAGTGACCTAATGATGGGAAAACTTTCCTTTTTTCCAAGTAAGAACTTGAAAACAGAAGTTAGTTCTAATAGGCTGTGAAACATGAGCAGCACAGTTTCCTCCTTCAGCACGCACTTTATGGAACATTTATACCAAATTCATGAATTAAGAAACCTTGGGTATAAATTTATAATAAAATAGGAGGAAACTGTTTCTTAGCTCATAGCTGTAAATCATTCATAGACTGATGGAGGGAAAGGAACCTGCCTCCTAATTTATTTTTTTTCCCCATCGCATGATGTTTTGGAAGTGGGGTAGAGCTCCAGGGGGAAGAAGAAAGAGGTTGCCTCTTCCTTCATTAAGATTTAGCACATTTTTCCTTTAAATTCATTTGATATCTATTAACATGTGTTTTAGTACAGACGGCGATGTAATTTCCCTTCCTCCCTTTCACTCAGCCAGCCTGAAGTGTTCAGGTCATAAGAAGCAGACTTAGGCTTACCTTGAGCTCCGAGGAGTGCCTGGGTAGTCTGATAACCTAAACCAACCTTTTACAAGCCAGCTCTTGTACATCTCTGCTTTGCAAGAGTTTTCAGTGATAGTTTTTGGATTTGGGGCAAAAAATACTGAGGGTGGGGCGATTCCCTTCCTTTCTCACCATCTTTATTACTTTTTGTCTGGAAAACAGTGTTCTCAAATAGATCTCCCCTCTCCCTATAAATACAATATTAAGTAAATAGCACAAGTAAAAGGTATGTTGTGTTGCTGCTGTTTCTTCTTACTCGTTGCCTTTTTGATGTAGTTATTTCAGACCGGAGAAAATGAGATTAGTTAAGAAATACTATGCTTTAATTATCAGATCTGTTTTAATTTTGAATATGATGGTCTTTTATCAACATCTCTTTTTCAATAATAAAACCATGTTTCATATTTTCAGGCCTGCTGAGAGTCTAAAATTGTTTCTAAACACTTATAAAAATATTCCCCAATTTTGAGACAAGGGGGAGATTAAGTGACTTGCCCAAAGTGTCAGGCTAAGTATCTGCCCACAGCGAGTTCCTCTCTTGGACACTATATGCCCTTTCCTCATTTAATGCATATAAATACCAATTTATTACTAGACATGAGCTCAGAATACCAGGAAAGAAAATCCCCCATACAGAAAATGGAAGATGTGTACATTTTTTGTGCTGTCAGTGCTTTGAAGGAGGCGTGAAAAGAGGCAATGCATGCTGAGATCGGACAGCAGATGGTGTTTTTAAGCACGGGTGAAAAGATGTAAAGGTTTTTCTCCTGTTGAAGTGTGAGTGGTAGGCTTGCTTTTCAGAGCTCAGACCTGTGAGACACAGTGACTTGTAGAGCCAAGGCTGTTGAGTGCTACCACTTGGAGCTGTTCAGGCTTGGGAAGGCCTTTTGTTGCCTGGCACCCCAGGGTGGATCTAGCTGTTAACCAGTAAAGTATAAAGTATCAGATTTTCTGTCTGCTGCACAGGCAGAAAATGCAAAATGGCTAGTAGCAGGTTACATAGCATCAGCAAAAGCAAGTTAGAAGCCAGTTAAAAGAAATTTTGACCTTCAGGTAGATCAAAAGTAGGGTGGGAAAAGAGAAGGAGCCAGAATGAACAAGAGAAAAGATGAATGGGCTGCCATGTGGTCACTGGGCTCTTGGACTGAGGGGAGAGGTGGATGATGGAGTCTTGCTCTGCTCTGTGAATCAGGCTGTGATAAAGGTATAATTGGCCAAGTACTTAATTTTTTTTGTTGCTTCCATTATTTTGGCCTGGATTGACATTCTTTATGTGAAACAATGCCCTGTCATCTGCAGGAGTCCAGAGTGGACAGATCTGGTGGTTCTTTCTGGACTTTGAATTATAAAAGTGTCTTATGTCAAATGTAAATATATGTAAAACAAATTAAGGGCCCGCGGTGTGATTGAAGAGTGCACTGCTGATTATAGTAAGATTAAATGTGGATGTTTTGGCTAGGAAGCCTCCTCAGATGAGATCTGTTATGGGTTTAGTGCTGCCACCTTCCCGCACTATGGTTCTGAATTCTAAAGGGTCACACAAGCATTCTCAAAATGATCATCACAAAAACCTAAAAACATTCTAGTGTTAGTGCATGTCTGGGGAGACTCAACCCCTTTCCTTGTGTGCTACTGGGAAATCCAGAGAATTGTGCATCCCAAGGTTGTGCGAAGCAGCCGCCACTCTTCCCCGGACTGCTGTCAACAATCCTGGCTGTACCTGAGGGCTCCCTGCCTGGGGTGCCTCGTTGAGCAGGGTTGACTGACAGCTTGCACAAGGTCATTTCAGGTAGAGCTGGGAAGGAGGCCAAGCCATGCTGCACGCTGACAGAGCGTGGCTCTGCATTCCCCCTCGGCAACTGCACTGCCTATCAAGGTGTGGCAGTGCTGCTGTTCCTGGGCGAGGGGATTTGTTTACTCCCTGAGCCCACGTCCACTCCTTCACATACCTTGAACAGAGTTGCTGTTTTATCTAGCTGTGACAACTGAACTATGGTTCCTTCCAAGAGCTGAGGGAAATCCTGGAGTATATATTCCTTAGGTGGTGATGGTGTTGTTGTGTGTACGTTTGTTTGGCACCCTTTAATGTAAATCAGTGTTTTTTGTGCTCTCCAAAGGAAGAGCAGGAGAAGTGCTTGTTTCTGCCTGGTGTTATACCTTTAAATAAAATGGTGTGTTTACACATGGAAGTGTCAACTTCCATGCTGTAGCTTTAATATACTCTGTTTTATCTTGTGATGTTTTATTTGTTGGTGCTTTTGGCTCATGTGTTTTTTTTTTTTTGCTGTTGTTGTTTTGTTTAAGTTGCTTGTTCTGGGGTTTGTTTTGTTTTTTCTTGTTGGGTTTTTTTTTTCCCCTTTTTTTTTTTGTTTTTTTAGGTCAAGTACAGATGATGTTTCACTCTCTTGAGTCCTTTGCCATGAAATCTTTCAGCTATAGCCAAAATGATTTTATGTAACTTTCATAAGATGGCAAAATTGTTGTCTTACGTACTAAACTAAGGATGGAGAAAAAAAAGGTTATGATGGGGCACTTCAGCTGCAGGGATCTCCGAAGAGCATTACCACAGATGAAAAAGCAGTTTGTAAAATGTGGATGCTCCTGGGAAGCTCAGAGAATCTAGAGAACGTAGTCAAAGATGGCATTTAGATGATAGGAATGAATGACTGGGAAGCAGATTTAAGAGGGCAGAGAAGAAACTCACTATCTTCTCCTTGGTTGTTTCTGACAAAATGAGTTAGAAAACAATATCTGTTCCATATGAAATCCTGCTTTTTAATTGTCACTCAAATTCAGGGCAAAAACATTGTTTACCACAGAAAAAATACCCCAATAATTTAGTTTTGGGTGTATTGAAGTCTTTTTGCCTGATGAATCATTCCCATTTGATTTTGAAAAATCAGACCATTACAGATTGAAATACATCAAAATTCAAACAGAAAAGTTTTAGCAAAATGGAAAAATCCTAGTCAAGTGTTTTGAAACTTAGCAAGAGAGAAAATGCTTTCAAACTGTTCTGAACAAAAACAATTTTGATAAAAATACTTTTTTGATGAAAAAGCATATAACTTTCTCTTACTGTTTTTAAGTCCTGTAGGCTATATCACACAGAGATGAAAATGAGGTAGTTGAAACTATTATCAGGCACTTGTAGCTAGAAAGAAGTTGTAAAGGTGGCAGGCTGAGATGGCATCCTGCTTCTGCTACATTTTCATGTTGCTGCTGAGCATCAGAGTACCTATTTAAAAAGGTACAACTGTTTTTGTATGGCTCACAGTAGACATTAGCTCCGTGTTTTAAAGGACCTGACTTAAAATGTTGAGCTTAAATTTTCTTATCACAGCAAGAGATTCGATGGATGACAGTCAGGCTGCTTGTAGAGAAGTCCACAGAGTTAGAGTTTGTATTTATATTTATCTAAAACAAATTGAGGTGATGGAGTGGTTTTTTTTTGGTTTTGGTTGTTGTTTTTTTTTTTTTTTTTTTTTTTTTTTTTTTTTTTTTTTTTTTTTTTTTTTTTTTTTTTGGTTTTTTTTTTGTTTTTTTTTTTTTTTTTCCCCTAAGCAGCTTTGAAGGGATTAATGTAAGGAGATCTCCTGCAAAGCTGACTGGAGAAATGACACAGAAACAATCAGGTGCATGTTTGTGTACTTTTGCATAGAGTTGTACTGTCAACAAAAGAAGTGAAACAGACTTTGCAAGTTTGTATAATCCCCGAGGAATGTACAGAAATTATACAGTGCTAATGATGCACTTAATGAAATAGGTGTATGTGTGAATAGGAGGAGCAAGTTATTTATACTTGCTGTAGATATAGCAAAAAAATCCATGCAAGGCCAAGAATTCCTGCCTTTTGTTTCAAAACAAAGCTGTTTGTAGTAGAAGATATCCTTAGGCAAGAGTGAAGAAAAATGCTTCCGAACTTTTCATAGCAGTTCAAAGTTTAGTTTTTAGAGTAGAGCTTCAGAATGTATCTTGGAGTTTTTATATGTGTTTTTGTTGATACTGTTTGCCAAGATTCCTAACAGAATACACTGATGGGAGATAAACTCTCTGGTGACACTCTGAATGCTGTGGTGTTCTGTCCATTCCAGTGAAGCTTTGTTAATGTTTGTGTGCTTAAATTTTGGGATACAGTTTTATGTTGACTGCCATTATAACTTCTTATTTCAGGATAAGACATCTGCTCGTATATAATCAGTGTGTGTGATTTCAGCCTATGTAACAGCAGTTAAATCCAAATGCAAGGAAGTTAAAGTGCCCACATGTACTGGCTTCCTTGTAACTTTGCTTTAGATATTGTGTAAGCAAACTTCAGCTAATATTGATCAATGGTTGCTGGTGTATCAGTATGTCTTTTAGTCTTACCTAAGAGGAAAAATAGGCTGGTAGAGGCTTATTTCCCTAATTTTAGAGTACATGTCAATTGTTCTGAGTCATTACCATGCATTTGTGAAGCAGTTAATCCCGCCAAAGAAAGCATCAAAACCCTGAAATCTAAATATATCTCCAACATTGAAATGTACCATAAATTAACATGGAGTCTTTAATGTGATTCAATTCCATATCAGGTTTTTTGGTGTGTTGGATTTTTTTTTAATGGTATTGGGTGTGTTCTGTGATTGGATTTCTAGAGTTTGAACTATGGGTGAGGAGAGTAGTATTTAGATGATGAATGATGTTTATTTTCTTCTCTAATTTCTCCTAACTTTGATAAATTAATACATTTACCTAAAAAAGGCAAGCTGCCAGTCCTTACCAAGAACACAGTGAGAGTGTATTTGTAGTGTTTTTATCAATCTCAAAAGATAGGTAAAGGTCAAAAATGTTGTTTTGCACTGGGAGATATTTTTATTTATTATGTGACAGGCAACATTACAGTTCTGTTCTTTCAAGAAACTGTCTTTGATTTTAGTAGAGATCATACTTGTTTCATGAAGAAAATATACCGTTGAAAAAACTATTTATGTCTTTATAGAAGTACGTATAAAAGAAGTGCTGCTTTCTTTTTGTTTTCTCAATTTTTCTATTGTTTTCTCAATAATTAACCAATTTTCCCACTCTGAACCAGGACGTTACTAAATCCTTCCCAGAACACTCCTTTGAAACATTTACACTCAACAGATTGTTCATTTATATAGCTCTTGTTCATTCATGGACAATCTCTTAAGACTTAATTGCTGTCAAATAATAAGAAACATTTTGGATCAGTTGATGATTTATAAGTAAAGATACCATTTATTCCTGAGTTTATTTAGATTGTATCAGGCAAATTAGGAAGCTTTTCAATAAGCAGCAATTATTTTAAAGTTAGGGTCTGTGGTTGTAGATTCCCTGAGAAGAGGGCATATTAATCTCAGTCTCTTTGCCTACTTTATTTTTGTGTTCAGAAATTCAGTTTTCAAGAACATGTTTTTCTGAAACATTCAGCTAATTCTGCAGAGATATTTCACTGATAATCCAAGTCCTCTTTCTAGCTGACTTTTGTTGTCTTTTTCAATGTGAAAACCTTGACTCTGAGCAGAGGTTTAACCTTCCAGCATGGAAGATGTTCACTGATTCAGCCACAGTCTGACTTTTATTTTCTCAAGAGAAGTAAAACCCTTGGGTAAATAACAAGAATAGTAATAATATATTGGAAAGCCCACTAATACTTTTGGGTTTTCCCAAACCTTAATATTTTGAATAGCCTGGCTTTCAAAGGGTTTTCATACTCTGTCTAGCCATTGTGAAATTCAAGAGTATTTATTCTGTGTATATAATTTTACATAGAAATAGCTACAATTTTTCAGTGTGATCGTCACACTTCTTAAGTAAATTGGACCTTTAATTGAAGTTCCTGTTCACTGTCAATGCTGTTCTTCCTAAGAGATGAGATACAGGAGAAAAAAGTTTGTACTAGATCTTTTACTCCCTGGGATAAGTTGTATCAAAAGGATAGTTTTGGATGTATTTTGCAAGTAAATGATTTTAATTTATTAGATTATTTTGTTTGTTCCACAGCCACACCTGTATTACCACAATTATACTGAACGTGTAGGAATCACTAATATTTAGTGTGGTTTGGTTTTCATCCTTTAAATTGTTTGTTTGCTGAGTCCTAGTGCAAAATTGAGCAGGGCCATTGCATTGTAGTCAGGGTGTGACACATTTGTGGCCTTGCTGGTGATGCTGCTGAGGACATTGCACTGCCTGAGAAGTCAGACCAATGTGTGGTGATTCTGTTGAGGTGACCCATCAAGGATGGAAGTGGTTGGACTGTGAGAAGCCAGACATAAACATATTTTTCTGCTTTACCTAAATTATTGTTATTATATATATATTCATAAATATTTATTATTATTACACTGTTATGACATTATTATGTCTCAAAGTGGCACATGTAACCTAGCTGGATCCTCATCAGGTGGGAAAGGACACTCTCATCCTGGAAAATGTAATCTTTGCAGAATCTTTAGAAGGAAGATTGTACTTTTCTGGTGTGCTTTTTTTTTTTTTTTTCCCTTTTCCTACTTTAGCAACTGGGATTTCTGTTAACCACAGAAACCTTTGGATATTTTTCTCCTACTTTACTAGAATGGACTTGTCTGCTGGGAGGTTGAGGTTAACTTGATTTCTCACTTGAATTGAAAATCAATTCAACTACCCCTTAGTCATAATGCTACAAACTGCATTTGAGAAGCTGATCTTAGTTGAATTATATGTGGGTTTGTGCTGGGAATTGAGTCCAAGCTTCCTGAAATTGAAGTTTTCATACAATGACAGGCTTTTTTTCCTTTTTCTTTTAAAAGCATCTACCTTAATGAGAGGTAACTATAAATTATATTTTGCCAAAAGATGGAGGACATAGAATTTTCTGACTTTGCTTAGTTGCTTTTTGTGGGGTTTTCATTGTTTCTTTGGTTTTGGTTGTGTGGATTTTGCTTGCCTGGGTACAGCATAATGCAATATTTTCTTTTTTTTTTATATGTGTGAGAGTTTTCTGAGTTTCTTTTCTTTAAGTGCTTGTGGTCAGGTTGCAGCTCATAAACACAAATTCAGTAAACAAGCAGAAATACTAAAGGGATGAATAATACTTGGCTGTCCATAATACAGACATTTTTAGTTTTGGGGTTTTTTTTCTTGTTTTGATTACATTCAGTCTTCCTTAAGGTGAATTTGTCAGAGACTAGTTTTACAGGTGAAATTTTTTGTTACTTCTAAAACAAATCTAAAAAGATTCATTAGTTCTGTTGGGTTTTTTTTCTTTCTTTAGTCTTGTCTACCAGTGACTCTGGAAGTGAAGTTTATGCAGTTCAGCCATTTGAGTCACGTCCCCTTCATGCCTTCCTTGTTTTGTTGGTCGCCTTGGGAACTGGCGTAAATTTGAGAGAAATTAAATACTCCCATTAGTCTTAGCAGAGATCATACTTGGCTGTATTTGCTGCTGGCTAATCACATCCATGATTCAATGTGATTCAGCACATCTGTATTTTTAAATTAACTGTGGCAGGCAGCTGTTGCTGCAGTTCAGGGTGCGATTATGAGCGGGGGAACAGAGAAGGATGATGTGGAAGCTGGTGGGAGGGAAAGTGTGTTGAGGTGGAGGAGTTCAGAGGAGAAGTTGTTGCTGGTTTTTTGAGTGGAAATAGAGGGTTCAAATCCAGAGGAGGCTGAATTACTTTGGTTTGATTGCTCAGCTTGATGTTTTGTGCTTTACACTTGGGTGGAACTGTGGAGTACCTGTGGAGAAGTTACAAAATCTGTGTGACAGCAGACATGATTTGGGTGCTCTTCAGAGAGTCTCATGTCTTATAAATGTGGCAGTGAGAGGCACAGAGCATAAGCATGAATAGCATGGAGAACTTGAAAGAGGACAGTATTCAATTTTCTCTGATTTTAATTATGTTTATATTAATAAAAATGAGTCACAAATTTATTGAAGAAATGTGAACTTCATGCAGTCTTCAAAGATAAGTTCTCAGTTTTATGCTTAAGTGTATTCATAGTCAGCTATGCTATAGAATATTATTTACTGTTGATTTTTAATGTGGGGAGAAGAGAACAAAAATCTCAAGCATGGATGCAGTTTGCAGGCATTTATTTAGGTCTGACCTGTTTTTTCTTCATGATTTCTTCAAACTGTGATCTGGAAACTTTGAAGTTACCTCCTAGATCACAATGAGCTCATGCTATTAAAAGAAAAAACCAAAACAACCCAAACCAGTCTCATCATTGCATTTTTGTGCTGTTGAATGAATCTGTTTTGCTCTAATACTGTTGCTGTAACAGCCAGGGATTTGTTTTTGTTAAACATGGGTCACATTACCACAAACTTAAGTGAGTACACATTGTGTTGGAAGGCAACAGAAGTTATGCATGCACAGACTACTGGTTTAGCATTTCTTTCCCCAAACACTCCCAAATTGGCCAAAGCAAAAGACCAAGTGATCTCACTTTTTTACTCTAATTTTCTAATGGTTTTTATGTCTGTTACTGAATCTCTTTTATGGTCAGTTCAATTCTGTTGTTTGTGAATTTAATAGAAAGAGGTAAAATAAATAGTTATAGCTAGCACAGATATGTTAAGATGATTTGCTTTAACCTAGTCAAGTCACTCTGATATGTTGTAAATGAGGATAATTTGGTCTCTATGACCAGGAAAAAGCCACTCGATCTTTTTTGGTTTCCCATCTGTTAAAGGGTGATTTCTGCTTTTTATCACCTGCAGGACAGTAATACTTGAAATATGCCTAAAACGTGTGCCTGTAAAGTATTCTGTGGACTTCTGTGTTTTGTGATTTCAAGTACCATAAAAATGAAACTTAGTTATAGTAGTTTAAGAATGAGGAGAAATTAGATTTATAATGTCTGAAGCATATGTTTAATTTAGAGCAGTGAGTAATTTTAATTTAAATGGATTACAATACTCACTTGGCATAAACTGTCTATTATCCACCACTTTTGTAGACAAAATTTTGTGCAGCTACATGAAATACCAATATTAAGGACAATTATGTCTTCTCACACTTTCATGGGTTTGTTCATATTAGTAAAAACCATAACCATATCTCACTATATTTTTCAAGGTAAGTAAAGCCTTGACGAAATAGTTTTAGATTTTTTTTTTTCTTTGTAGGTTAGTCAGGACTTCTTGGTTGCTGTTTCCATTGTCTTTGCTGAGTAATCTTCAGTGCAGCTGCATTGAAGTTCTAAGGGCCTCAGCAATTTTTGTGTATGCAGTTTTGATTGGAAAACCCCTCCCCTTCATGAAATGAGAATAAAAAAACAGACAACTGATCTGTTACTGTGTATGCTTTCCTGATAAAAAAGAGATTGTATTGGCAGACAACCAGTGTAATGACTTTCTGCTTTATTACCTGATGTGGCTCAGTAATGTTGATTCTATTCCCATGCAATCTACTTGATTATCTTTTTAGGACATATAATAAACACAGAGAGCCATTTGCTATAGAACTTTATAAGGGAACACTTGTGGTAGTTGCATACAATGCCACTTCAAATTCTGTTTATTGCATAAAGCATGAGATTTATTCTTTTAAATCTTATAGTAAATAAAAAAATGTAAGTGATTACAAAACTGCATTTTCATCATGCATCAGAAAGTGACAAGTTCTAAAAAGAATAAATTTTAAGATTTTATTGTGTGGTATACGTTTTGAAAATTTTAAAATAGTTTGTATGCAATATCTTGGTTTAAGGCCTTATTGATAGAACTGAAATAGCCGTGAGTGTTATGATTTTCTCAAGTTTACAGGCTTTTAGAGGAGTTATGTTAAGTATCTTTTACTTTTGTTAATGAAAAAATTAATGTTTACTGGGTTTTTTTAAGAATAGTATTCTCCCTTCTCCCAAACCATAGAGCCTACTAGGAACTGGAAGGAAGGAAGCAATCTAGCTGAAGTAACCTTCTCTCATATGGTTCATATGCATTCTGATTCTTTTGTCCCAATTGTCAATGACAATCAGTGACAACGGTAGTCAAGTTAGATTACCTGTTGCAAAGTGGTGGGGGTTTTTGCTGGTTTTCATTGGGTTTTTTTTTCTTAAAAGATGTAGGCCTTATTTTTTTTAGGAATCTTAAAAAATTCATGCAACATCCTCTTGAGCACAGTGTGCAGTTGTGTCATCTTAATTTCAAGAAAGAGTTGGTGAAATTAAAGAAAATGGAGAGAAGCTGGTAATATTATCAAGGGTGTAGAGTAGCTGCCAATGAAGAGAGGAGCCTCAACATTTTAGTCTGAAATGAGTGAGGGATAGGACTAAAGTTTAAAAATAAAATAATTTAAGTGGTCAGGCAAATGCAGAACTGTTTGGGAGATAATGTCAGTACTAGGAACATCTGATGAAGTGATCAGAGATGTGTAAAACAGCTGGAAAAAAGGTACTTGTTTACAGTGGTTTGTGACCTTCTGGAAGTTGCCGCCACAGGAGGTTTGTGGGAGATGGTACCAGCATGTTCAAAAAATGATTAGATGAATTTGTGGGCAATGACTACACAAGGATACCATAAGGCCTAGGCAGGGATATACCTTCTAGTACATCATAGAATCATTAAGTTTGGAAAAGACCTCAGTTCAAGTCCAACTTTTGACTGAAGTGCCATTGGTTTTTGAACATTTCCAGTTGAGTAGTTGCATATAAAAGAAATGAACCCTGGAAAGAGATGAAGTTGTTGTGCTTTTGCTGGTGTCCCCCTCTGCTGACAGAACTGGGTTAGCTGAGCAATATTGGCTTGATCCAAGAGAGGATTTCATAGATAATAATGAATTCATAGTAAAACTTTGAGAATGAGCCCCAATTCTTGTTTATAATGATATGCAGAAGGTTTTTCAGTACAAGGCTGCGTGTTCTTTCATTTTGACTATTAAGCCATCTTAGTGCTTAAAGGAAAATTGCTCATGTTTAGAACAGAAGTCTCTAAAACAAACCAAACCTGCTGTTCATTCAGTGGGAGACTTTCTAAACCTTTTTCCTAACAATCCTGCATAGTAAGATTGAGGGACACCGGATGTTTGGGATTTTACAATGGGCCTTGTTGAGGTTCAAGGGTTGGGAGGTGAAATTACTGCCCCCTCCTTCCTTTACATATTTTGAAGCTTTGATGCGTGAAAATCTTGGGGAAACCTTGGAACCCTGTGAACTTTTACTGACCAGTGCAGTAAAGTAACCAGTGGGGCAGGCAGCTCTTAATAACCCCAAACTGCAATCTCCTTCCAGTGTGTGACACTTCCTCCTTTTGGATGGTTTGTTTTTACTGAGGTGTTGTGGTTCAACCCCAGGCAGCCACTTGCTCACTCCTGCACCGGTGGGATCAGGGAGAGAATCTGAAGGGTAAAAGCTGGAAAACTCATGGGAAATAAAGGCATTTTAATGGGGAGAGCCAAAGCTTCACACAGCAGGACAAAACAAGGCATTGATTTCTTCATTTCAGCAACTTCCCATAGTTGGGCAGGTGTTCAACCATCTCCAGGAGAGCAGGGCCCCATCACACATAAGGGTGACTTGGGCAGAAAAATGTCATCACTCCAAATATCCCTCACTTCCTCCTTCTTTCCCCAAATTTATATACTGAGCATGATGTCACATGGTCTGGGATATCCCTTTGGGTCACCTGTCCTGGCTTTGTCTCCTCCCAACCTCCCATGCACCCCAGGCCCCCTGCCAGTTGGGCAGTATGAAAAGCAGAAAAGGCTGTGGCTCTGTGCAAGCCCTGCTCAGCAATAACAAAAACATCTCTGTTATCAACCCTGTGTTCAGCACAAAACCAAAACACAGCCCTGTTCCATCCACTCTGAGGAAAATTAACTCTACCCTAGCTGAAAGCAGTATGTGAGGCCACACCTTTTTTACAGGTATTATGAGTGCAACTGCCCCTTTTTTTGTTCCCTTGCCTGTCAGATTAGTTTTGGATGTATTAAAGCAGATGTGTTAGTCCCTCCATCAAAGTGGAACCCAGGAGCTGCAGAAAAGGATAGAAAGAGTTCTTGCTGGGATGGATTAGCAGTAGGCTATTTATTGATTGATGCTTCCATGTGGTACCTTACTTCAGTTAGACTGCATCCATACTATTCTGTCCACCACTGTGGTGTTCAAGACAATGACTGAATTGAACCACTTGCAGATATGTGGTTTGAATTTATTAGCAGTATTTTACTTGAATATAAAAGGATCCCTGACTCAAATAGGCTTTGTTTGAGAAACTGTGTAACTGTTTTGTTCGTAGAACAGTACACCCTATTTGACTTTATTTCCTTTCAGTGTCTTTTGAAAACCTTTTCAGGTGTTCAATAGCAACTCAGCCAAATCCACACCAGACAGGAACAGTAGTTGAGTGCACTTATACTTGTTGTGTGCAAGACATCAAATATAATGGGAACATAACAATATACTGTTGTATACAGTGATCTTTTTTTTAAAGTCAGCCTCTTTAATAATAACTCTTAATGTTGTGGTTTTCATAACTCATAGTTTGCTGTACTATTCTTTTTATATGTGTAATACTTGGTTCCCTGTAATTTCAAGAATTTGAAATTGCATGCTGTGTGGTTGATTTTTTTTTCTTTTTAAACCCTCTCATGTGTGAACAAGTTATTAAAATTCGATGTAGATGTGATGTAAATATGGATGTAGATGTGATGTATTATTGTTGTCCGTATTGGATTTAATGGCTTTTTCATATTCCAAGTGTCCTAATGTAAGTGATAAAGAAAAAAGATTGTTTTTGGAAGAGGAGTTAATAATACCAGATGTGGCCTCCATCATTCTGTTAGAGCCATGAGGCACTGAGGGAGCAAAATTGACATCAGAACTGTGGCAGGTGTCTGCTTGCATGTAGGTCACTGCAGAAATGGAGTCATAATGTTTATTCAGTCTTCACTTTTTCTTGCATTACACGGGTTTATTATTTATTTTAAGTCAAATGTGGTTCTTCGATGTTCTGTGTCAGGCACTGTCAAAACCTATTGTGTGTTAGTGTCATACTTTGCTCACTTTAAAAGCAGCTCATTCTGGGGGCTAGGTCTTTTTCTTTTCTTAAAATTGCATTAAATCATTCTGGAACACTACCACTACAACACTGATGTGAACATTGACTTTCCATGTTTTTTTATTTAACCTTCCTTGAATTGATTTTGAATGACTTCTCCTTGCTGCTTCATAATTAATGTTTCCTTTATATTTCAGATTATGTTTTTCCTGTTTTGAGAGTCTTAATTTTCTGTGAGTTGGTTTCATAACAGAGGCATGCAAAAGTGCTTCTAATTCTTCCTTCAGATTTACCAGAGGGACCCTTAGTTGTGAAGAGAACTCCTCAACATGAAGCCATTTATATCAGCCTGAATTTTAAGGCTTGGTTTCATGCAAAGTAGGGCTACACAGAAATGTAATACTGCTTATATCCATTCCTCCATTAAATATCCTCCAGCATTTAGCTCAAATAAAAGACCAAGATGTGTTTGTGTCACTGAGCAGGGGGTTATTTAGGCAGTCTGGGTGGGAGGTAACCTGCATGTGCCAGGGATCCCAAAATGGCTGTGGCCTTGGAAAGGGATTTTCTGTCTCTTCCAGAGGCATGCATTTTCAAACTGTGTGGGAATTGTAAACTTCAGGGGATTGGTCAATTACAGGCAGAACTGCTTTGATCTTTTTAACTGCAGGTTTTTTCTCTGAATGCCACAGTTCTGAAGGAGAAGGGGAAAACTCTTTCATTGTGTAATAGAGTAAATTCTGTTAGTGTGGAGACCTTGGGTGCATAGTAAAGCCTTAAGGCTGGGCCATGAAAAGAGTGGACATGACACTGAACTCCAAAGAAAAATTACCGTTTGGTATTTTATAATTTTTAACCTAATCATGAAGTTAAGCTACTAGGAAAATTGCAAAACTATCAGACCATGAGAATCTTAAAATATTATATTCCTAACACAGAAACAATGCACATTTGCTCAATGGGATATCTTTTGAGTCATGCAACCTGTAAGCCTAATTTTAGAAGTGGCTCCAAGATGGACCTGCTGCTGGCCAAGGTTGAGGCCATCAGTGAGGGTGGTAGCATCTCTAGGATAATGTATTTAAGAAGGGAGGGGTAAAAAAATCATGTTAAAAGTAAGCTTGATAATAAAATACCACAGTAATCACAGTCTCTAAATCAGCTGTTGTTACTACTTGAGGGGAAACAAAAACCACCCTCATGGACACCTTATAGGTAGCTGTCCAAAAACACCAACATAGTGTTTAGCTCCTGTTATTGAATTTCAGAAGAGAAATGGAATCAAGACCAAGGGAGGAAAGATCAGCATATAATTGGAAATTCATGAGCAACACTAGAAAAGTCATAAATTAAAAATAGGGAGGTTGCACGGCAGGATAATGAAGATGTTAATTTTGGAAAGGTTTCTATTTCAGGTGAGATTAAACGTACTGGTGTGTGCACTCTGACCTGGGAGAGAGGCAACTGAGAAGGGTGTAACAGCAGCATACAACCGTGAAGTACATGGAAAAAAGGAACAAAGAAATTTTATTCACAAAATAATATCTTGGCTATAATATAAATAAATTTTAGGCAACTGGCTTAAAATTAAAAGACGATGCCTACTTACAAATCAAGCAATTACTGTGAACTTCATGGATTCAGAATACTACAGTTGCCCAAACACAAACTCAGAAAGTTGTTACAGAAATTAACACACTCATCTATTAATGACAGTCCATACCAATGACGTGTAACTCCAAGTACCCGAGCTGCAAGTTGTTGTAAGTGGGGATAATACAGAGCCCTCTGTCACAGAAGAACCCTGTGTTTTAGTTTATTTCTTCTGTGGGCACTTGTCAAGGCATGATTGAGTATGTGGAGATTGGTTTTCAGCTGGTTGTATGTTCCTTGTAGAGGAAATTAGGCTACTTAAGAAGAATAACTGTTGCTCTAAATTCCCACTTCGCCCATATTTTGACCACTTAGTATAGATTGGTAGCTATTCAAAAGCAAAATCTGTCCATTATTATACATTTTCAGTTTTTGTAGGACTGTGGTGCTTGAATTTTCTGTGCAGGAAAGCCAAGAAAGCTAAAGAAAACTTATTAAACTCCCAAGTCAAAATAGTATATGAACAGCATCATTCAGTTGTAACCTGGTGAGCAGGACTGTCAGTCTTCAAAGTATTGCTTAATGAGCCTTAAAAGAAGTTGTTTTTCTTGTACTAGATAAATCTTCAGTAGGTTTTATAGTTCTAAAGCATGCTGTAGGAAAAAGAAAAATTGAAAATGTAATTTAGTAAGGAGAGAAGACAATCATTTGCAGTAAGTTTGCCTCAAAAAATAGTCTACCAGGTGAACAAAGGTGGTTGGTTTCTGTACTTGTTTAGTTGACTGATATACAGTTGAAGGTTTATTTAATGTAGTGTAAGATTAACTTCTCTATCAATCTTAGTTTTCATGATTGTCTCTGCATCCTTCTCTTCATGAATTCAGCGACACAAAATATTTTCTGAATTGAAAGGTCACCATGTTACCTATGCACCAAGTTAACTTCCTCAAGTGCTAAGACAAAATACAGACATTGCTGTTGCGTGCTGCTACAGCTAACAGCAGCAACAAGCTCCCTTCATGAGTGGGAACTTCAAGTATTGGCAGAGCATGGGTATCTATAATCACTCATTTTTTTCAATTTTATATATTTTAAAAATAATTATTTATTTAATTTTATGTAGATTCTAGAGATCCTGAGAAGCCTTTTCTTCAAGGTTGAAGAATAGCTTTGCTTTGTTCCTTTTATTGTTTATTTTGGTGATACGAGCATTTATAAAACCTGAAATATGAGTACGAAAATCTGAATAATATTTGCCCTACTAAGTGATAAGAAAGAGCCTAATAAAATACAGAAACATTTTAAGGCTAGGAGTAAGGTGTTAAAAATAAGTAGGTGGAGTGCTTTTTAAAATGTTTTAGCATCTGTCTTGTTAGCTTGGGTTACTATAATAATGGTAAGAAAATAAAAACAGAAGTATGACTTTTTGAATTCTTGCAGCTCTGAGAGAAACTCTCCCTGAAAAGAAAAAAACAAAACTTTTTTTCACTACAAATACTTCAAAATGAATTTGCCTTGTTGTAGAAGGGAACTTATGCAACTCAGTAAGATTCATGAGAGTAAAATAAACCTTACAGCCAAGTTTTTAGAATGGAGGAAGGAATAAATTTAAAGGATTAGAAAATTTAACTGACTTTCAAGGTCTTCAGAGTGGTATATGATCTTCCCAGTTCTAGTGGGCTTAAGATTTCATCTTTACCCCTTATGGTAGTGGCTATGTTCTAATAAGTCAAACCTGTACTTAGCTTGATTAGGTTTATTTTGTATTACAAATAAAATAAAAATCCCAGTGATTGCAAGCCTGCTGGTAGCAGATGTGGTATGCTAGACTGTAGGCAAATTTTTTCTTTTTCTTTTTTGACTGAAGTTGAAAATTGGAAAATGGGGAAAATTTTAATAGATTTATCAGCATGAAGGAATTATGTGAATGCATTTTTGGTATGCATACAAATTCTCACGTATCAGTGATAAGACTTTGTAGGTATTTTTAATGTTCTTGCATTCCTGGAGATAGTGGTGTTTTGTTTTTTGGTGGGGTTTTTTTTTTTTCAGTTGATAATTAGAATGTATAATGTGTTCCTGTATAAAAAATACAGAATTAATTCATTTGAATTCTATAAACTAGCAGTTGGAATACATGTTTCCAAATTCATTTTATAAATTTTTAATGCTTTGTAATTTGCAAAAGGTGATCTGTAAAGGTTTTTTCCTGATGATGCAAACAAAAATTATTACTTCAAATTTAAATATTTAGCTTAGCAGAAATTGCATCATGGAGAGTGGCAGAGGATTAAAACATTAGAGGTTAAAATCTGTCAGATTTGGTTGATCAACAGACTCATTTATTGAACCATGAAGACATGTTTATTTTCCATGAGAGAATCGCTCATTAAAATTAACAATGTACATAAATAGCCATGTCACACAGAAAACTGTAAAATGTTTGTTCAATATGTAGTGTTTTGTTCATAATTGTAGCATTCAGTCAAATATCATGTCACAATACAATTCCAAAAGAAGCACTGCTCCAAAATGCCTTGTATCCAATGAACATTCCCACTTGTTTACAAAAAGGCTGCAAAATGAGTTAGCTTTCATTATATATGCATACACACATACTTATGTATAATTTTCAAGAAAATAGAAGGCAAAATGCTAGGCAGTACAGTAAATTAATATTAAATTTTCAATCACTGTCTTTTGAAATCATATCAACTTGTGTTTATGCTCAAGATTAATGGGTCTATAGAAATGCCAGTGGAACAGAATATATTTAACTTGGCAGTAAACAAGCTAATAATTAAAGATCATGTCCCCTAGTTTGCCAAGGGGTAATTAAGACAATCCAGATAATACCAACTTCTTAAAAAAGAAGTGGCAAACAAAACAAACCACCAAAAAAAACAGAGCAAAGCAAAAAAAGGCAACAAACCCCAAAGCCTCAAAAAACCTAGAAAGAAACTGCAGAAAAATGTTATTCTGTGCTGCTCAGTGTTGCTTTGAGTGTTAATCAAGTAGACCTCAACAAACTGCTTTGGTAAAACTAACCATTTAATGTGTTATGCAAAAGGAATGAAAAAGAAACTGTTCTCATTTTTGTTGTTGTTGGCTGGGTTGGGTTTTCTGGTGTTTTTTTTTGTTTTCTCAGGCTTTGCCATCGCTGATCTTTCCAGGACATTCTGGAAACACTTGCTCATAACTCGTGTCCCTTAGGAAGACTGTGTTTTGTACTGGAGACTTTGGGCAACCAGGATCTGCTTTTGTTGCCCAAGCACTTCACCTCTTGCCTCATGGGTGTTTCTGGTGCCATCTCTGAAGTTCGGCTGTCATTGTGCAGGGTGTCCCAGGCTGCTTTTGGATGCTGAATCAAAATGCCTTTTACTTTGTTGCTGGACAAACTGAAGAGGTGAAGCGCCCTTCACTTTGGGAATTCTGGGTGTTTCTCTCTTTTTCTTTAGAGAGAGTTCTTTGGGAAGTTGGAGAGAGGTATGGGAGAGGGTTAGAAGAGTGTGAGGGTCTAGGGGAGGGAGGTGAGGAAGGCACTTTGAGTGATAGATGCTGGGGTGGGAGGTTATTCGTCAGGGCCTGCCTTTCTTGTGTGTTCACCAGAGTAGTGTGTGTCTAATGGTGTACTGTCATTCTTCTCTTGGTAAATCCCTCAGTGTGTACATCCACTAGGTCCATGTTTCCAATATTTCCAGAGCCAGGGGGGCTTCAATTATTCTCGTTTACTTTTATGCATTGCTTCACTGAGTTGGAATTTCAGATGCCAAACTACAGTCTCGATATACCAGTCAAGACTTCTCCAGAAGTTATGGAGAAAAAAAGTTGTCCATAATGTAAAACTATTTTTGTGTTGAATTTTTTTCTCATGGAAGGTGACAAAATACACATTTTTCAGACATAAGCACTGTGGGATTTGTGACATTCATTCATTATTACTAATATCAGCATTACAGGTAGAAACCATGAAGCTGATATTAAAATAACTTCAATAATTCTTTTGTTAAAAACTGCTGATTTTTTCCCCATGTCAGAAATTAGATAGCTTTAAACTTTTTTTAAAAGTAAAAGGAAAACTGCCTCTTAAGGCACATATTAAATGAAATCTATGTGGATTTGCTTTACCACTTTTGATAATGTTCTGTTAATTGAACTACTACAGTAAGTCGAAAAGTGTCCGTTGTAATTCTGTGCTGCTTGACGGTCAGGCACCACTGTAGAGATCTGTTCACTTCCTGTTTGATTCCTTGGAGTTGGGTGTTTTAATCTTTTGGAACATCACAGGCATGTAACAAAGAATCCATTAAAAGAATGCTTTGGGAATTTGAAAGAACAGAAGGTGTAATCATCTATGAAGAAGATAAGAGACAAAGTCCCATAACAAAATAAATTAGGGGTGAATTTTCCTTTACATAGAAGACCTGGTGAAATGAGTCATCCAGGTGAATAGTTAACTTGGTACCTCTTTAGTAATTCAAGTAAAACTACAGAACCAAAATGTGTAATTTGTTAAAATATTAATCAGTAGAAATAATTCAGTATCACAATGTGCCTCATTTTGGTGGCACTAAACAATCATTTGTGTTATCAACATATATATGTATGAAATTTGCACATGGGAGAAAATAACTTTTCCTTTACATGTTTTGTGATTTTATAACCGTAGAACTATGGATGACCTTGAGTACTCAATTACATAATATTATTCTGCCCAGCCTGTTAATGGATTTTGCTTCTCTAACATTTTGAGCCCTATCAACTAAACCAGTAGCTTGTTATAAAAGGCAGTGTGATTATTTTTCAGCACCATGAATATGAAAGAGGTAGCAAGAAGAAAGTTAAATGAGATGATTTTAAACTTTCTAGAAAACCCCAAAACCCAACAGCAACAAAAAACAACCAATGAAAAAAAGACTAAACAGACTAACAAAACTCCCAAAAAACAAAACAAAAAACAAAAACAAAAAAAAAAATTAATCCCATATAAGTAAAACCCCCTGTTTAAAAATATTTCAGGTCAGTTACAAATAGAAATTTTAAGCAATTAATTAGTAGTCCAAACATAAAAGATATTATTTTTATTATCTTTTCAGACTCATTAAAGGATTATTAATGTCTTTGTTTTAAGGTAACAGTATTTGTGTAATTTAGCAGAAAAACAACAGAGAATTTATAAAACTCAAGTTCGGCTCTTTTTCCTTAACTTTCCTAAGATATCAGTTAATAGCATGTTGTGATTCGAAGTGATACCTATTGTCTGATTTCACGTAGAAAATTTCGGACGGTACTTTGTGTGTTCAAATTGCTTGTTATACATGGTTTCACTTCTGTCCTCTCAGAAGCACTGGCGTGTACTTGCGGCTTACAGGTCACCTGTAGGAACTGAAGGTTTACCATTCGGTAGCACGCTTCTTCCCTCTATGTGTAAAATATAAACACATAGTAGTTGGAATAATTCATCATGGAACAGTTTTTTTTTTTTGTTTGTTTGTTTTGTTTTTGTTGTTGTTTTTTTTTTTAATGTGTTTTGTTTGTTTTAAATCTCAAGATTCTAAAGGAATGTGAATTTAGGTTTAGGTGTGATGAGCCTTTGAATTATCTCCGTCGAATCAGTATGTTAAATGCAGTTTAACTTCTAATTTGAAGGCAAACAAATGTGTTTACTGAGGCTTGTTCTCAGCTGTTGTAGTATCCAAACCGGAAATACATTAAGTGCCTGCATGCTACATGGCATGAAGACTTTGTGATAATGATATTCATAGAGTTTAACTTTTGAGCATGGTAAGTGCTTTGCATGAAAGGCACGGGTGCACAGAAGGTGTGTGCAACATCAGCTTTGCTCTGTCACAGATGCTGTACACTGTCTTTAACACAGTAAAAAAAAAAAATCAGTAATCTGTGGAGCTGTAGACAAGGCTAGAAATCTGTATCTGGAATATTTTGAGGGGGGAAAAAAAATCTCAGCTCACCTTTTTGGGATGAGAAAAATTACTTGCAAACTTGAAAGTGTAGAGGGAACCTTTTAGGGACTTGGTATTTCTACAGTTCCTGTAAAGAATGAAGAACAGCATCTAAATTCAGACATGTAGAAGTGTAGTTTTAGCCACACAAAAGCCTGTGAAGGAGTAGAACCTCTTCTACTGAAAGTCAAATTTAAAGGGACCTAGGAGAATGTGGTTAAGAAAACAAAAGCAGAAATGTAGATTTGATCTAATGCATGTGAAAGTATTTCTGCATATTTTGATTCCATTCTTTTAATTTTCCTCAAATACCAGTGAATTTTAAAAGTGTATATACCTTAATTTCTGCACTTATTTTGTACAAAAAATGTTGACTTCTTTTGGCACAGATTTCATCAGTCATAGAATTAAAACATGATGTTTGATTATTACCTCTGAGTCATAGAGCACCTTCATAATTTACAGAAATATTAAACAGAAAAATTATCAAAATTGGGACTAAAAATATTTTTTAAATCCATGTTTTTTTTATTTAACTTGAAGTGGCTTGACCGTTAAAGGGCAATGAATTTCTGTTGGTCCACTTGAATTAATTTGTTGGTGTTCAGTGGTTCAGACCCATTCAGTCTTAAGCTGGCTCTTCCCCTACGGCATTTATTTCTAAGACTTTTCCTTTCAAATAGTGGAAGGAAATGAGAATTGGAAAGGCAGTGATTAATTTATTGCTTTACTTCATGGTTGAGCTGTTGGGGATTATTGAAACTTGGCATCAATGCTTGTTTTCCTGGAACTCTGGGCTCTTACTAGTTCAGTTGATTATTTACATTTTGTATGTGAATATATATATATAGTAGGGGAATTTTTGATTCAGATTTTCAAATTTGTGAGAATTTTCAATGAATCTGGCGCAGAACTGGCAGTATTTCATGATGTACCTCTTGCAAAATTCCACCCTGATTTAGAGATATCTCTGGTGAAAAATTTCCTGTCTTCTCTGATTTTTAAATATACTTTATCTCTGTCTTTGGAATCTACATAGACATTTCAGAGTGGAAGCTTATCATTCTTGGGGTTTTTTTTAATTTATTTTTATTCATACAAATATACATCTGTATTTGCAGTCTGAAGATTCCTTTAGTTATTATTCAGTGTCTATTGAAATTACAGATTCTCAGTTCTTGACAGTGTTTTTTTTTTTGTGGGAGACACAATGTTATAAACAGCTTGGGATGAAATGCAGGTAACCACTGGAGAGTTATTGTTTTTAAATTGCTGCCCTAATTGTGTTCTGAATAGTAACTGTAACAGGAATGAAATCTACTTCTCTACTGGCTCTCTGGTCTCTTGAGGGTCTTAAATGATGAGGTCTTCCCTGCCTAAGCATGGGATCAGAACATGATGTTCTTTCATGCCTAGGTGGGACTCTGGGCCAATTTTTGAGATGGTAATTCTGACGTCCTGGTTTAACTGCTGATGCTGAAGTTTTTCTTCTGTCTTTATCAAGATGTTGATATTTGAACAATCAGCCACGGTCAAAATGTAATGATATAGATGAAGAAAACGTGTAAGGCAATATTTACAGAACTGATACGAAAGCTTGAGCTCTTCCCTTGGAATTCCCAATCATAGAAGCTGTGAATGCCTAGGTTTTCTCTGTATTGACTTGCTTCTTGTCAGAGCACCACAGGGGTGATGTGCTGGCCCGCTGTGGGCAGTTTATTCCTTTTTGTTCTTTTTCCAGACTGCTTTCTTTGACTCCATGTTTGTGCTTTGCTTGGTCCTTAGTGTGATCTCTCAGGCATGGCCTTAAATATCCTTGTCTATAGCCCTTGCTTAGCCAATAGGTGGAAAAAATGAAACCACCTTTTATCAGTAAATGTCTTTCTCCTTGTTGACTAACTAATCCATAAAGTCTCCATGTTGACTAGCTAATCCATAAAATGGATTTATAAATCTGGGAATTTTAGATGCTTTCCACTGATAGTGATTGAGGGAATGAGATCTGTTCCAATATATTTAACATTCTAGTTGTTTTAGAAACTCACCCCAAAGACCTAGATTCACTTTTCCCCATTTGTGTGGTTTTTTTGGATTTTTTTTAAATTGTTTTCCTGCATAGGAAGATCATCTGATAAAATGACATGTGAAGTCCTGATCGTGTTTCAGGTTGGAGTGTTTCCAGCCTGAACCAACCCTATAGCTTTCAGTCCTGTTGTGTTTCACCCAAAGTAAAAAAAACAAACAAAAAAAAACCCCAACAAAAGAACTCAGGAAAATCCCCAAAATTCAAGCCCACTTGAATAAAATTTTTCTGACCACCTAGAACTCTTGAAATATCATTAAAAATTTATTAGATTTGATGAAATTCTGAAAGCAATTTATCAACTCATCATATCTTGTTCAGTAACATTAAATAGAAAGGAAAGCTAATAAACATTTTACTAATGAAGTAGTAGTTCACTAGGCTCTGTGTTGAATAATATAATTTAAACATCTGCATGCTCAACAGTAGCTTCAGAATATGACATCAGCTGTGGTGTTCTTACATGGGCAGGGTGGTGTAGCTTGGCTGCTGTGAGTTCAGCCACGGCCTGATTGTACTTCAAGCCTGAGTAATGTGTTCAGAGTAATTGTTTTAAATTCATCTTGTGTTTTATTGACTGTATTTTGCCATTTAATGAGGCAGCCATCCTGCCAAGCAGCCTTTCCACATAGGTATTGTAGTGACTCCTTTTTAGCACTTTGATGTGAAAATGCCCAGGATCTCAAGCTCAGAAAATGTGCTTACTCTTTTGTTATTTTTTGATACCTTTCACAATGAGTTCTTTTCTGTTCCAAAATGAAGCCTGCAAAACTGCCTTCAGCCCTTTTTTCTTGGTTTGGCATGGCAGCAACTTGAAGGTTATGTCAAGTTGCATTTTATCTGTGATAAACAAGCTCTTAGAAGTTTTCTGTTTGGATTTAGTACAGAAGTTTCCAACTGGACAGTATGGTTTTTGGACAGCATTTGTTGGACTTGTCCTGAGGATAAAGCTTCGACTCCTTCCCCTGTGTGTGTGCTACTGCAAAAAATAAAAAAAGGAGAAAAAAAAAATTAATTAATCTGAAAGTCTCTAGCCTAAAGCCTACCAACCCCAGCCCCACGACAATTTCTCCTGCCCAAAGAAAGTTCTAGAGGAATAAACAAGCCAGGAGTAAAGGCATCTGGGAGAGAAGCCAGAAACAGTGTAGCAGGTTCATACATGACTTTAGTCTAAGGTTTCTAAGTCTCTCATGTGACTCCTGAAACTTTGCTGTTATTATTAAACTATTTTTTCCTACAGTAATGGCTTTTAAGAGTTTATTAAAAAATCTGGAGATGCTGTGTTGTGTGGATCCAGATCAACCGAGTTTATTCCATTTTTGAAGGTGATGTGTTATGGCAAAAATTAAATAAAACAATCAGCTGGGGTGCTTTTTGTGAGAGGCAGACATGGGACAGGGAATAAAGCAGAAGTTTGGTCCAAATAGTCACTGCACATGCAGTGGAAGAAAAGGTAGAGTTTTTACAGTAATTATATGGGAGTGCAGGTAAGCATGCAGGTAATCCTGCTGGTGGTGTCAAACAAGGTTGAAATAATTAAAATTGCAGAAGAAAATACTAAATTTTAGATTCCTATTAAATTTGCATGTAAGTAAGGAGACATAAAGGAAAAAAGGATGACTTGCTGCTTGTAAGTGGTGAGTTTCAGTGGTTACAGGCAGTGGGGGACAGCCTCCTTCCTGAGTAGAAGATTTTGCAATTCTCTTTTTCTAGTAGCTTTGGTTTATTTTTCTGGGAATTCTCTTGTTTGGGTTTTTTGTATGGAGATTTTATTTAAGCCTGTGCTCTTCTTGTAGAATGTTAATTCCCTTCGATTGAAGATAGAGACTTATAAACATACCAAGAAGAGCAAAAAAAAAATTTCAAATTAAATCTGTGTTAGTGCAACTTATGCATTACATCTACTTGGTTTTGGAAAATTCACGGGACGTGCAAGAGTTATTGCCAAGTCATCACATACAAGCTGTGCTGGTTCTTATTGAAGACTTGGTTTGATTTACATTTATATTTTGCCCAATAAGATCTTCAATTAAAAAAAAAATCTTTAAAATAACCTGGCCAGTGCTTGGAACCTAATTTTATCAATAGGAGTAGGGGGGAGGAGGGATTTTTGTAGGGGCTATATCAGATATGTTAAGAAGTTGGACAATAGAAAGGTGCAGAAATACTTTAAATTGGAGAATAATGAGTAGAAGGTTAAATGACAGGCATTAAGACAGAATTTCCTTTTTTACTGGCTGGCTTACCAAAATGTACACAAAGTAGAAAATTAATTCAGCAGCAAGGCAGGCTGGATTTTTTTTTTTTTTCCCTTTTTCATCTTGTTTAAAAATTACGTTGGACCCATTTAGTCATGAGTTTTCAAGACTTTATACAAAACTGAAACGTTCATATGTGAAACCAGTTGAAAGAAGGGACTTCAAAATTTAAGTTTTTTCCATAATTGGGGGAAAAAATCAAAACTTTTATCTGTTGAAGCTATTTATGTGTATAAAACATTTATATAATTTGGGGCTTTTTTTTAAAGTTGTTGTGGTCTTGCATGAAAATGTTTGAAAAAGTGTGAACTTTGTAAAATGAAAACCAAACACAAGTAAAGCAGCTGGCATGTCTGGGCCTGCTGTGCTATGGAAATGGTCAACAAGGGAAATGGGGCTGATCTGTGTAAAAAGGCATCAAACCAACAGCACTGAAACCCAGGGCTGGCAGCAGAATGACATGAGCAAACAGGAGCAGTGTGATATCTGTGAAGATTTTGCTAGATTAATAATAAATAGCTATACATAAATAATTACAGTTTTTGACAGTTTCAATGACAAGTCATCCAAGGGAAAAAAAAAAAATCTGCATATTTGGAATTGAAAAATGACAAGTTGGAGATGACAGAGGTGGCTGGGAACAGAGACAAGCAGCTTGTCTAAATATGTGTAATGCTAAATACAGGTGATTATTTTATTTGAAATTAAAAATAAGCCTTTGATTCAGTTATTTTTAAATTGTTAGGCCTTCTCAGCTGCAAATTTTTTCGGGTGCTAGAAGTTGTAACACCAAGCACGTAGCTTATTACTTAAAAATGACATTCCTAGGCATCAGTGGGTATCTTTCTACTAAAGAAATGGTGTTTAGTGTGGTGAAAAGGAAATTCCCCTTTTTTCCCCATGTAATTTAAGATAATTTGTGGAACTGTGTGATTCAGAAGCAACAGCAAAGATTTTAAAATGTTGCCTTTGTCAAATTAGTATATCACTCAATTGGGTAACTTGTATGTACTCTGGATGTATTTTTTGTGGGTATCTAGAGCTGAATGAAGAAATACCCCTTTTAGCTTGCAAACAGTGCTTTTAAATATCCCAGCCTCACAGAATATCCAGAGTTGGAAGGGACCCACAAGGATTGTAGAGTCCAACTCCTGGCCCTGCACAGCACCATCCCCGAGAATCACACCATGTGCTCAAGAGTATTGTCCAAGTGCTTCTTGAACTCTGTCAAGCTTCGTGCTGTGCCCACTTCCCTAGGGACTCTGGGAATCTCACATAAATTTGTAAATATGATCTTGTTTCCCATTATTTTACCTCATCAATCTCGCTTATCTCACTGGAGCTTAAAGTACTGCGAAAATCAATAGGCAAAAATAGAAACCTATACTTAGTGTTGACACATTAAGTATGTACAGAGCACTCTAAATATGTAAAACTCCCTTTGTTATTCGCTTGTTGGCCTGTACCAGTGGAATGAATTGGTTGTTATTTGAAAGTAAAGTCAAGGAAGCCTCAGGAATCTGATGCAGTTGTGCAGGTCCAGTGTCTGTGCTGTCATGGAACCAGGAAAAGGCAGGTGTTGGAGCAGTGGGGGTGGTTGTAAATTAATCTGCCCCTTGTGGCATTACTTTCTAATGCAGGGCCACCATAGCTGGGCAAGGGGTGCCCAACCTTACTGGGGCCAATGTGAGTCTGACAAAAAAGGAGCAAGATTTTATTGCTGTCTGGAAGATTATCACACCACCTCTTGTTGCAGAAGGTGATGGTAAGAGTCCTCCTCCAAATTTATTTTTAAAGAGGTTGGTTTTTGTTTTTTGCTTTGTGTTGTTTTTTTTTTTTTTTATCTTGGCATTGAAAAGATAGAGAAAGCTTGTTAGGTTTATATTGAAATAAATAAAGAATATCTTATGAATACTTAAATACTTCCAAAAAGTAACTTTTAGGTAATGATGGGTGAATTGATCACAGTATGATGTGGTATCTCAGGATCTCATTATCTTAACATGCTGCTCTCAGTTTTGACTGGCAGTAAGTATAAAGGTCTAATACATAATTTTCAAGCTATTTATTGGTTGTAATTTTTAGTAATGACTAGACAAAGCTGAGCTCAGATAAGCTTGTTTAGTTGTCATACTTGTCAGGCCTCCAGTTAGCAGAGGATGACTTAAGGAAGTTTGTTGTTTTACTTAGAGATGTGTCAAATAATAAACCTGTGAAGATGATACTTAAAGAGCCACCACCCATAAACTTCAATGTGTTTTATTTTAGTGTCTTGATTTGAAATGTTGTATGGTAAACACAGGAAGAAAACCCGGGCTCCCTTTTAAGCTTTGACTTTAAATGCTGTCAACTTTCAGAGAGCAAAACCCATTAAATCTCTGTGTACATTTTGGTGTGATGCTGATCTCACTGTGGTTGTCACTAGACTAAAGGTTTGATTCAGTGATACAGAGATCTTTCAAGTATCAGATCTGGTGAGTTTTAAAGAGTGCCTCTGTAGCGCTGGGTGTGCGTGTTCATCTGTGTCTGAATATACATGAGCTCTTTTATATTTTTATATTGTAGAGTGTGTTTCCAAATAGATTTGACAAAAGTGTGAAAGCTTTGATCAGTACTTTAGTTTTATAATATATTTGATCTTTTGATAATTGCAATTTCTAGTATACTCATATCCATGTTGTGTAATAGATGAAAGAAGCACATTGTGTTAGGAAAAGACAGCACAAAAATAGCCATGGATCTCTGAAGATTACTATGCAAAATGTAAGGAGCTAATTATTCACAAAACTATTTTTTAATAATTCTGCCTGCTTTTAAGCAATTCTTGGAATCACACAACAGAACTACTGTAATGTTTTATGTGATTTTATGTATCTTTACTGGTTGGTTTACCAGGTTTGTTGCACGAGTGAAAGAGGTACTGCGTCTATACTGGCAAATACCTATTGTTTACTCAAAATTCCAGGTTTAATGTTTGATAGAAAATACTTAGTAGTTAATGAAAAAATCCCATCCTTGCCACTTGTTGCCATAAAAATTAGTATTACAAGCAGATGAAATCAATAGTTAAATTATGCTTGACCCAAGATGACATGCCAAGAGATATTATCCATTTTGGAAGAGCATTGGTGTGGGGAAGTTGTGTGAAGAATGGCGCTGCTCAACCTTTTGTGAAGGATATATGTTATCTAGGACAACCAAAATTATGTTCATTTGTCTTTAAATCATTAAAGTTTTAATTAAGCTTAATTGCACTGGAAGTTTCAAGAGTCTGTACAAAGATAATTAGAAAAGAAATGTACCTCTTAACAATTTTTTGCAGTCTTATAAAGACCTTGCTTCAATTAGTTAAATGATTTCTTAAATATCTAATTGACTAGAAAGTTTTTAGGAATTAACCTCTGCCATTAATATGCAACTATCACATCATTTTTCATATATAGACAGCTGAATTCTGGCTTTAGGTGTACACCTCAACCTAAATTTTAGATTTTTCTACTGTTGAAGTCCACATAACACCAAGTATTTTCTCTTTAAACTTCTGCATAGATTGCATCATCTGTTGAGTGGGTAACTTTGCTGTCTTTTGAACTGAGCAGATGTTTACAGAAGGTACCCTAGTGCTTTAATGACTTCTTTAGCTGCCACTATACTTTAAGTGAAGTTTAAGTTTACAGATTGCTATCTGTAAAAAAAAAAACCAAACTAAAAAAGTGTCTAGTTTTGACCTAAGTTACAGCTCAGAGGGAATGCTGTCTACCTTGCTCTGACATGCTCTGTTTTTACTCATAGTGTGATTCCTTGTCTTATCTGGCCTGAGCAAAACAGTGTAGCTAGAAGATGTTTAGAAGCAAAAACCCCCAAAATCCTACAGTTTAAGGTGATGGGGATGGGGTTTTTTTTTTGGTGGTGTTGGTTTGTGTTTTTTGGGTTGGTTTTTTTTTTTTTTTGAGATAAAAACTTGGAGTGCTTTTAACACTGCATACATGTACTTTTGGATAAAAGTAGTCATGTAAAACTCAAAGGAACTGTGCCATTGGAATTAAATATACATTTCTTTGCTGTTTCTTTGACATGCTCAGTAATTATTAATACCTGTTAAAAGTGATTTTCATTTCATTTTAAATAAATAAATGTATTTGGCTTAAGCTGTTTCAAGTATCCTTTCATTTGAAAGCTAATTGTAGATCTCTGGGAGTGGAATTTATCATGATGGCAATAAGGTTAACTGTAGAAGTGCACTGGAATGCCACTATAGTTGGGAATGGAACTCTTTGCTTTCTATGTATGTATTCCCTAGCAGAGCAGGCTTTTTAGCGTTTATCTGCATCTTCCTTCAGTGAAATTAGACAAGCTTGTTGTAGTATTTACATATACGCAGGCATGCACAGAGAAGTGCTAGATAGTTTAAAAAAAAGTTTTCACACAAGTCATGAATTGCACCTCTCCTCTCTGAAAAGTAACACTGACACAATTTTGTACTATCAAAATTGTTTTTAATCATTTGCCTGTTTTCCTGCTTGCCAAAGAAGGAAAGAAGTAAAATTAGTGATTTGTGTCACTTTGTGTCCACTTTCCTCCCTATAACACTAAGCCACACAATGAATAAAAATTTTGATTAAGATGACTGAAGTTTAGCCAGGTCTCTGGAATTTTTCATTTCTGATAAGTCCTTTTGGAATTACAAGGCTTTTATACAGTATTCCAATTAATAATTGTATGGACAGATCTTTATTTCTCATGGATTTTTAGTGTATAATTATCCCATACTGTAGCAATGCAATTGCTGTGCCTATCTACCAGTAGCATGGTAAATTTTCTCGATGATCTACAAGTTTTCTGACTATTTCTATCTGGCTACATTTAAGTTCAGATTTCCTGTGTAGTCCCACATACATTGGAAATTAACAAGCAAGTATTGGAAAGTAACAAGCGAGTATAGAATAAAAAAAAAATAAAAATTGAGGTGCAGTTCAGTTTTTAACTTGAAGTATGATTTGATTTAGTCAGGAGCAATCATGAAACAGCAATTGTTTTGGCTATCAGTATTGTACAAGACAGTCTCAAGGTCACTTTAAGCATGTAAACCATTTTATTCACTATTTTTGACTAATGACTACAATTTGCTGTCACATTAATAGTCTGACACTGGGAAATCACAAAAGCATAACGTTGGAAAATGCAGTTGCTTAGAACATTTTTCACTGCAGCACTGATGTAATTTGAAGGACTTTATGAAAGAATTTAGAGGGTTTTTTGTCTCTAAATTGCACTTCTTTTTAGTAGTTGATTTTAAAAGTGATTTTTATTTAAAACAATAAAAAACTATCTCCTCTTAATAATATTGCAGCAACAAAAGCATTATAGCATATATTAGAACCTCACAAACCCTTTATTTGCTGGTGAATGGCTTTGTTTTTTGCCCTTATGGAAACTGGATGCAGAGATACACACTTCATGGTTTGGTTTCGTAGTAGAAATTTGATGTATAACATTAAACTGTGTGGTAATGGTCAATAAATATTTTAAATGCTATTTGCATTGATTTTCAATTGCTTGTTTAGGAAAAAGCTTTGTCTCATTAGTGTTTTAAACAGCTGCCATGAGTTTTTAATGTTCTGAAGTTAGGTAAGCATTATCCTTGGGAGCTTAGATTACAAATATTGCTACTTTGGAATATAAACTGGAGGATTCACAATTACACTGGAACTTACACTTGAAGGACTTTTTACACATAGTATTAAACAATTTATAAGGAATAAATAGTTGGTTTGTGGGTGCCAGTTTAGTTACCTGATACATTTGGAAGTTCCACAGCCATCAGCAGAAATTAATCCTCTCTGCGTGAACAGGGCCAAGTCTTGTGCTCAACTGGATTACCTGTTAGAGTGAGATACTCAGGACTTTATTCCCTGCATTTTTAAAATTTGCTTAATAATTGCTTCAAGTTGTGCCAGGTGAGTTTCAGGTTGGATATTTGGAAAAATTGTTTCACTGCAAGAGTGGTTAAGCGTTGGAGCAGATTGCCAGGGGAAGTGGTGGAGTCACCTTCCCTGGAAGCGCTCAAAAAATGAGTGGATGCAGCACTTCATAATGTGGTTTAGTGGCCATGGTGGTGTTCAGTTGAAGGCTGGACTTGATGATCTTGGAGCTTTTTTTCCAACCATAATGTTTCCATGATTCTCTCTTGGACCTTTAGCCATGCATTTTGTCTGCAGTCTCTTCTTAAATGGTGGAACGGTGTGGACCTGATCTCACTCTAGACTTACTTATGTCCTTAGGTTTTAGAACTTGAGATGCATCATTATGAGCCTCATTAAAAATTGGCTGTTTCCCTGCAGGAGTATTTAAAATTTCTGTTATGCTGTAAAATGCTATGTGATTTTTTGTATGTTTACTACACTATTCCACTCAGCAGTTATGCTCTAGAAAAACATAAGATGAAAACTGCCTTTCCTAAACCTTGGATGTGGATAAGAGCCTACGATGGCATCTAAGAGCTGCTGTGATATAAAACTTTGTTAGGTTATCCACAGTAAGCCAGTCTAACCTTCTGTTCATAATATTTGAAAGTTTTTGCTGAAGAACTCCTGTAAGAGAACTATGTTTGTACAGTGAAGAATGGCTGGGGTCCAACAGGAGCAGTTTTAAGTCTTCTCCACACCACTGGAAATTCTTGTGGATTATGCAAAACACCAAGTAATCCTACTTGGTCTGTCTGGCTTTGCACCTCACTGTCAGTTCAGCAGTCTGGGTGCTGAAGTGAGGTTTGTGAGACGTGTGAGTGGCTCTGGGTGCACTGAAATGTGGAAGTGTGTCACTAGTGTCACCTGAGTGGGCAGTGGGCTGCTCTGGGGCTTTGTGAGTGACATTTCTGAAGAACTGTATTTTAGATTCCCTGTGGTTATGACTACACATTCCACTAATGTGGAGCAGTTAGGTTTTCAGATATGCTCAGTTTCTAGCAACTTCCATTTTATTACATCCTTTGAAATTTAATTCATTGGACCCAAATTTAAAGGCACAGCCTTTCAGCCTTTCCTGAAGCTAATGCAATTTTGTGTAACATACTATAGGAAGATATTAGTGTTCTTGGTAAAGGTTTTACTGTTTATTTTTTATTTTCTATTAATTGTAAACATTTGAGATCCCAGACTTAAATTTTTAACACATGTAGCTTATGTGTATACACTGATGAAGAAAACTTTTATTCTGATACCCATAATTGCTTTCCATTCATGCTTCTCATTAATGAATGCTGAATTCATGAAATCTCCAGAACATATCATCATTAATACTCATTTGGCATTGCCTACAGCACAGTGTGTTCACTGTTCTGTTAAAGAGAGAATACAATAAAATATATGAATATGCCAGTTCAGAAAAGTCGTCTAATTTTATCAGGCAAAACTTCGGATCTTCCACTGCCTTCACTGGAAACATTGAAAGTGATTATGGAAGTCACAGTAGTTAATTAGTTTTGTAACTGTGTTCTGTTAAAATGTTGCTTTAGGCAGTGTATTCTGAACACAAAATCTTTGTCCATTTTGGTTTTCAAAGATTTTGGGACTCCTCTTGTGATAGCAGAACAGAATTGTCTCAGTCCTCCAACTGAACGAGCTGCTCGGATTTTACACAAATGCAACTTCTACTGAATTGTTGTTTTGTGATCCACTTTGCTGTGAAAAATTCCCATCTCCATCCTTTTAACTTGAATTTAAAGATATTTCATTTCAAAAATCTCATGAACTAAGCTAAGGTACATTACAAATTAACAATGTTTTCTTCCTCCTCACGTAAAGTGTGCTTATCCCTTTCTCTTTTTTTCCTAGGTGAGTAACTGAAGGTTAACAGAATTCCTGCTTGTCAACTATGCTTATTGCTTTTCTGTAGCTCGTGGTGGGTAAGTAAGAAAGATACTGATTATTTTTTGATTCTTTTTGGTTGTTTTTTTCTTTAATGAGCACACAAGCAAAAATGAATAATTTATCATAATGTCTGCAATGGTGTTTTCATCCTCATTGGTGTGTGCCACAATTGGTTGCTATATTAACATAACATAAAAATGTACAAAATGTTTGAAAATTATAAGGGGAAGCTTGGCTTGGATTTGATACTCAGTTCCATGGAATTGTTTGACTGTTGTCTTTTTGTTGTTTAAATTATATATGTAGGGTTGACTTGCAAACTTTTAGAATTGTAGGTGTGAAAATGGTTTGTTTCGTGTAGGAACAGGTGTTCCATAAAAGACTAAAATTCAAAGTCATACAAACTAATTCAGAAAATTATTTCACAGATCTAGACAACTGTTTAGGGCTTGTGGCTGCAACACTTATGAATAAATGTGTTGGATTTTGAATTTTATTAATGGTCAACATTATGCTTTGGAGTTGTATTTCTTCTGCAAAAGTTGTTAGGAAAAATAAATTTGCTGGTTAATACTCAACTTATATTTCTTAGTTATAATGGACATAAATGATGCAAATCATAACTGGTAATTTTTTTTTTTTTTGGGACACCTTTAAGCAAAGAGGCTTGCTTATGCTGGATTTACTTCTTATTAGCCACTGAGTGTATGTTGGGAAAAACTGGAAGTAAAGGCTTTTGCTGTAGTCCTGGCCCTACAGGAATGCATTGTACAATGTGACCAGCAGCTCCAGTGGCAGCAGTTGTTTTCATTGGAAACATCCTTTGTATCAGTCAGAAATTAAAATTAATAGAAACATAGCTGTTTGGAAACGTATACAAAGATATAATAAAACACTTCAAATTCATAAAAAATCTCAGTTCTGACTTCACAAAAATTGGCATTTATTTAAATGGTAGTTAAAATACTTAATTTGTGAGATTTAAAACTTGTCATGTTAATTTAGTGGTTCTTTTTATCTGCAAGTGTATTATCAATATGGATGCTTAAATTTGCAAATACCCAGTTGGTTTAAATGGTGTTAGAAGGAAGAAAGTGTTTAAAATATGCCTCAGACATGGTTCTAGCTTCTCTAGGAAGGCTGATATGTCATCAAACTAAAAAGGGTTTATTCAGTTATGCCTTTACAGTGATATGCACGGATCATGGAAATAGCATCCTTCTAGGAAATGAGAATTTTGAGGGGAGTGTTTAATCCTGGAAAACTTAAAAGTTTGTATGTAAAATGCTGAGTAGTCCCATGCGATGTACAGCATGTGTATAGAAGGATTCACAAGTAGAGCAAAGAGCACAGAAACACTCAATTATGAATTCAAAGCCTCAAGGCAGAAAATTTATATTAAAAATGCAGTGAATGGGATAAATTCAGGATGTCAGATAGCAGTTTTGTTATGGCTTTCTTATTTGGGCTCTACCATTTTTTTGTCACAGCCATGACTTACTTGACTGTTACACTGTTCCACTTTTTCTTTAAATGTTTCAGAAAAACCTTTACAAAAGCTGGAAGAAAGGTTACAGAGATATTTTGTGTCTGGTTTTATATTCTTAGGTAGCAAGTTAATTTTTCAAGAACTATTGAAGCAGCCTTGAAGTGCAGATGTCTTGCAAAAACAATAAGCAGTATTTTCCTCTTATTTGAAAACTGTTTTTATAAAACTTACGCTGTCAGATCTTAGACTGCTTACTTCAGTTGAAAGACAGAAGCCAGTGATAAGCCTCGTGGAACTGAATGGAAATCTTGATTTTGAAGGTCAGTAATTCATCCCATTGGAAAATATTCAGCGTTCTTCATTATTATTTTCATTATTTTCATTCAGTGATATCTTAATTAGTAGCTACAATGTATAGACTATTGATGGAACCAAAATTGATTCAAATGTGACAGTAGTTTGTAGACTTTAAAGGCATTCTGTATTAATTTCCATCTGCCCAGGTATCTGTATCTACCAAATGAAGTAACTGAAGTATGATTTGCCTGCTCTCTGCATCAATTCTGTTGTTGGGAGCTATTCACAGTTGCAGGTATCTTAGGAACAAACTTAAAGCAAGTTTACAAAAGGAAATATTAAGGCCATGGATTTATATACTAGGTTGGATTCTATTTAGAAGCATAGCTTTGATTATGGTAGTCCTGGAATAAGAAAATTGATAAGGAACAAAGAACTTCCTTATTCTATGAGTAATTGCTGACACAAAAGCAGGACTTCAAAAAGCCTGGAATTTTTATGTCAGCATTAATTAGCTCTTGGAGAAGCCTCTGATAGTATAAGAATAGATCCAAATATTGGTGACTTGTATCTCTTGGATGTAGAATAGACTGTATTAATCTTACATGCTCTATAGAAATAATGTGAATTGCATTTAATAAAGTTGAAAACCTAAGCAAAATACAGCGAGACTTTAACTTAGATATGGTAATAAACAGTATTAGGAACAAAAGGGTTGCAAAATACCAATGCCATTTTCATTTTAAGTACTAAATATGGATGGATACAATGTGTCATCCAAATATAGAATTTTGTACATAAGCTGAGTTGCATTTTAAAATAGTAGCTGCCTTAAAAAGTTTCTACAGGAATATCTTCTGACATCTTGATTAATTACATCAGCTTTGCTTACATACTAAAATCAGTTTTCGTATCTTTCTATGAGTAGGCTTGTGTTACTAATTACAGCAGTAATGGATTTTGTAAACATTGGAGACATTTTATTGCACTGTTTAAAAAAAAAAAAGCTTAAACTCCCATTTTCGTTGCCAGGTTGCTATTTCTTTCTGGTTTACATAAAGCTTGATGCGAACGCTTCATTGATTTGTATTTGATTTAAAACTGCTTAGATCTTTGGTTCTATAAACCAGAGCAGATCCATCCTTCCACCCTACTGTTCATCTTCTCCCTCCTCCCCCAGACATTTAGGTTTGTCTTGTAGTATTAATTGAACCATAAAATGTCTGAATATGAGAATAACTGATGACAACAGGAACATCTTCCTAAACCTTTTGACGAGCAGATTTAAAATTCAGCTGACACAAAAGCAGGCATAGCACTTCCTATCAAAAACCAGAGGCATTGCATTCATGCTGACTCTCCTGCAGCTACAAAATCAAGGTGCACCCAAACTGCACGATTCCTGAAGTACCTCAGCAGTGTGAGCAGTCAGGACCATGTCTAATGAAAAAGGTGTGTTTCAAATATACATTGATAAAGGATTTTCTCATCTGCAGGTAACTTTAATACTTCAATATTTGCCCCAGTTTGAGATGAAATTTGAATTTAATAGGCTTTTGAATACTATGACTGTGCCTTGTTTTATTCTGACTAAAGGTAAAATAAACTGAAGAAATAATGGTTTGATAACCTGTTACTTGTTCTTTTCCTCTTGGAACTAGGTTTTTTTTTGTTGTTGTTTTCTTTGGTTTTTTGGGGGTTGTTTTTGTTCGGGGGTAGTTTTTTGTGTGTTGGTTGATTGAAGGTTTTTTTTTTTTACCCTTCCAAACAAATGTGCATTGTGCATTTAAAACAAAGACCTTTTTTTCCCCCCTTTTGTTCCTAGGGCAAACAACTCCTTCAGAATGCCTGCATTGTACTTCAAAGTGAAATAATAGAATGAGAAGTCTAACACTTCAGACTTGATAGGTTTTTTTTATATATGCAAGTGCTACTTGTGCAGCATTTTTGAGATCTCAGCAATTACAAACCAAATTATTTATTCAACAGTACCTGCAAGTCCTGTGAAACAAAGATCAGTTTGAAGCTTCTCTGTTTTATACACTCTGTAAGAGACAATTTTGACACCAGTTATGCTTGGGTACCCCTAAATAAAAGTTGTTCTTTGGATTTATTCTTTAAATGCTTTTTTGCTAATATATGCATATACAGCAGAGGGTTTTCATAATATGCTTAAAATCAGATTTTATTCCTATCAGTTACTGCTTTTTGCATTTAGCATGGTTTTCTTTGATTTTTTTTTTATTACCTTGAGTTTTGTGTGTACCCTAGATAGAATGTGATAGCTGTGGTAATTCACAGTGTGAACTAACATACCTCACCTTGCAGGTGGTTTTGCAGCTTTCTGTTGAAAGGTGGCAAATCAGCCTTTAACAGTGACAACTTTAGGCTGCATGGAGGTGACCTGTTTGTGTCGTATGCCTTATTTATATGAAATTGACTCTATTTGGGGATTCATGTGCCTGATGCAAGTGACTTGAGGGAAGTCATGCTGGTTTGGGAAACATGAAATACAACAGCTGAGCGCAGCAGACTTAGGTAACAACAAACTGAAGAACCATTTAGTCAAGCTGAAGGGCTGAAGTGGTGGCAGTCGCAGATGGAAATGCGTCAGCTGATGGACGGGATGTGAGTCTGGAAAGTTGAGATGTCCAGAATAGAAGCATTAGCAATGGGAGCAGTCAAGGCTAGAGCATCAGCAGCTGGGTTAGGAACAGGGCTGGGCACTGGGGTGGGTGTGGCAGAGCTGAGGATCAAAGTTCAGAGAAGGTGCAGAAGGAGAAACTTATGCCAAGGGGTGAACCTGCCCTCTGTAAAATGGGGAATGAGGCAGCTTCACATACCTGAGGGGCTGGGAGTGCCTCCAAGGTTGATTCTGACCAGCAGCCTGGGATGAGCTCCAGCTCGTTCCCAGGTGGTCCAGGCAGGGGCAAGGAGAATGCAGAGCTGAAGTTTAAAGAGGAAAATACAGCTCTGTGTTTATAATAGCTCTGCTGAGAGGGTTCATGTTTGTTGCTAGCAGCTTTGTGCATAGGTATATATGACACTAAATATTTTTCCATATCAAAGCTACCATGTAATGACAACGTGAATTAAGCAGGGTAATTACTAAGAGAAACTTCACTGAGATTTATCATGACTACAGCATTTTTCTATGCACTGAATGGGAGGTGTTGCTAAGGGGCATGGTGTACTTTGTCTATGATCTGCAGCTTAATTAACATCTTGTTATGTTTTTGTTTGATTACTAACAGCGCAGAAAATATGCTACGTGGCTTCTAATATAAATAAAATATATTATCCTTCCTTCAGCTTGCAAGATGCAGTGTAGGGCAGGAGTAAGGTGATAAAAAGAAGCCAGGGAGGGAGCATAGTGAGGTGGTATTCACTGGCAGCTGAAAGTGTGTTGATATAATTCTGGATTTGATGTTAAAGAAATAAATAAGTAAAAATCCTTGAGGTTTTTTTGATTTCAGAAGCTACCCATCTTCCAGAAGACAGATGTTGACCTGGTCCCTGGGTTAGCTCAGGAAAGGCAGCAGAGCAATTAGACTGCCACAGAATACCTTGAAGTTGCTGCTTGTTCTTGCAGATAAACTCTAGCCCAGTTTGTACTATTTATCAGGATGGAATGAAAACTGCTGATTAATGGAGTTGCCAGAAGGCCCCTCTGGCTACCTGGATGCTCTTTTCCCTGATGCTCATACATTTTTTTGCAGTGGAGACAGGTACAAAGCCAAGCTGTCTGATTGGTAGGACTCTGTTAGGTGTCCATTCAGTGATGGTGACTTGTGAGCGAGCTGTTCTCTCACACTGCTCACTCCAGGCTCTTTCTATTCTGTTTTAGCGTTCATCTAGTAAAGCCTATTTTATGCCTTCTCAACTGCTTCCCATGCCTTACTTTATATGCATTATTTAGTCAGTGGTTTTTGTTTGTTTTTGAGGGGTTTTTTTTAAGAAAGGAAGCATAAATTAATCTCTTCTGCAAGGAATGGGAAAAGACTGACTTTGTTTATTTCTCTCCAGAAATTCGTCAGTCTCCTCTCTTTTTGTATAGTTAAAAACATGTGAGGCCACATAGGAAGATGGATCAGATGAACAGTTTAGTAGTTTCCTTATTTGCATTGTTCGTGGAAACTTTGAGACAAATATAATTTTTTAGAAAGTGCCAGGTGCTTCAACAGGAAATAGAGACTTTACAGAGTAGTCAGCAGTTCCAGGCAACCCATGTGTATGTGGAGACCTGAGATTTCAGTGCTCTTCCATGTCTCTTAGAAAAGCAGCCAAAACTTGGTTTTCCTTAAGATGAAGATCATGAGCAATGTGCTGTTAGTGCTGCTGTGAAGTAGTTTTGTCTGCTTTTGGTCAGAGATTGACCAAATCTAGTTTGAATTAGAGAAGTATTTTTCAAACTGTTATGTTTTTATAATAACAGAAGTAAAAATTGTTAGGCTTCAATAAATTGTATTTTTTGTTCGCAATGTGTTTTTTTTTTTTTTTCTGAAAATTCATGATTGATTTGATTCTCACATTCCAACAACTCTAGTAAAATCCTGCATGGAGTTTATCTTCCTAACCCTTTATACTATAGATACAGTATGTGCAGTATTGTATATCTCTTAGATTTTCAACATTGGAACAGTTCTTACGTATTTTTTGCTCTAAAAATATTTTAAACTTTGCCATAACATTTGCAGTTGCTTACATTGGATTTATTCTTTTGCGGGCTTGCAACCATGAGCTAAAAGTAGAAAAATACAAGCAAGTTAATTTTGTGTCATCCAGATCCCTGATTTCTGGCACATAATCTCTTCCAAAAGGCAGTTAGATACTGTCTTGTTCTAAATACTTAAAGCGTGTCTAGTAAGCGTGAGTTTAAACCCTAGTCAATGAGATAAGCTTTAATTTGTAGTCAAATCATCGACATATTTGTGTTATGTAAGTCACTGTTTAGGTCCATAGAACTTCCAGGAAAAAAAGAATGAAAATCATTATCCAGTATTTAAAAGAAAGAGACCTGTGCTTTTTACTTATGTGCAACAGACTCATTTAAGGTCAGGTATTTTTCTCTGATACAGGTCTGCTTGGGTTTTCTGGTGTCTTTTGNTTTTTTTTTTTTTTTTTGTACTTCTGTGTGCCAGGTGGCTTTACTGACTCTCTTTGTCCCTACTAAATAACCTGGCTGAGTAGCATCATTTTACTTACTGCTATTTTAGGGAAGTAATAACAGGTTTCAGATATGAATGTGGTCTCTGGAATACAGTCTATTAAACAGAATGAAAGCCAGGGCCCTCTTTGATAATATTATGTATGGTTTTTATTAATAAGATGTCAACCTCTTATTGTGAATATATTCAGGAAAATTGTCTTGAACTCGATCTGATTGAATAAAAGCACCGACATACCTTCAGATGCATTTACTGAACTGGATTCAGCCTAGGCAACTCCTGAGGTTATGGGACAGATAGGCAGAAACCCCAAGTGACTCCATGTAGATCCAGTTTGTAATTAATTTGTATTATTATACTTCATATACTTATAGTTCTTACTGGTTGGAGGAGGCTCTTTTAAAAGTGAATTATTATTACTCCTCCTTGTAAGGTAAATTATATTAGACATTCTCTGTTTCATTTTTGTCTTTAAAATGAAATGACTGTACTTGATGCAGTGTTATAAAGTTATATATTGCAATTATACATACCTGTGACACATTGTAGCTTCTTAATCCAGTGCCTGTATTCTATTTTCTCTGTACAAGTTCTGACATGTATTTTGCTACCTTTGAGTTCCTTCTTTTATGCTTTGTAACAGTGCTCTTTCTACTATTTATTCATCATTGCTCCCACAGCAAATTTTCATTTTCTTTTCTCCTCTTCTGTACACGGTGGTTTTATTTTTCTAGACTGCTTTGTAGCTTCAGCACACAGGTAGAAAAAGTAATTGAGATTTTGTTTCTACAGTAAGCAATTCTCTCATTCTTTAAGGGGAAAAGTGACTCAGTACAGAATAAAGCCATATAATATTACACCTACTTCATGGATTAAGTGGTGCTAAAAAATTAACTGTGGTAACACTAAATACTTAAAAATTTAGAAGTGATCTTAACTTGCTTGGTCCAATGTCAGCTGCTGTCATACCTTTTTTTTCTTTTATTATTTAAGCTGCAACTATAATATTGGGATAGTTGGCAAGTCAAGTCTATCTTAAAATGTTTCTCATTACATTTTTGAGGTAGAGGTGATAATTTTCTGGGTTTGATTGTTCTGTAATGCAAGACAAGTCTTTCTTGAAGGTCTTCTGGGTGGAAAAAGTTAGTCACAATGAGCTAAAAGCTTTTTTCTCACTGTTTCCCTTAAAGTGTAATAAGACAAATTCATAAAAATTAGAACTGGAAGATGTACTTTTTATTTATGCAGTCACCTGTTGGCAGATTTGCTTGGGCAGCCAAAGCTTAACACATGGTTTTTACTATGCACTAGAAGCCAAGGCACACAGTTGCCAAGCTCAATCCCTTTTAGGGTGCAGACTGATTATTTCTCTAGAAGTTAAATGTAGTCCTTTAAAATGTCTGCCACCTTACTGGTGATTAGCACCTTTGCAGCTGAATTAACAGGTTGTCTGAATTTTGTTCCTCAAATCAGAGTACAGCTCCTGGCAAGTCGAAATAACTTTGTGCTGAAGTGACCAGACTCAGTAATGAGCATCTGGTGCAGTTAGTTTTCAATCATGCCAGCTTGCTGTGCCAGGATTCATCTTTCTATGCCCTTAGTCATCGATTTTGCTGGGCTTTTTGCTCATTGACTCATGGCAGTGTTGCAATAGAAAGTCTTGACTAGCTAAATCAAAACCCTTTTCAGAAAGGTAGTCATGGAATGAAAAGATGAAGAAAAGAAAAAAACGAAAAGAGATAAATCAAGGGGAATCTGAGAGAGGGCAAAAATGTTGGTGTTAAACTCCGGATCAGTTTCAGAAAGGAGCAGAAATCAATAGGAGTTTCAAATACTTTGAAAACCTCTGCATCCCCCTCTGGTTTGTTTGATCTGGACTAGCACAGAAGTGCCAAAGACAGAACAACTTTTCCTCAAATCCCAAAATGTGACTGAGTGGCAAGAAGGGTCCTCTTTCTTCCTCATTTTATGTATGTTTTCATCAGTGCCAGCCTGGAGTAATTTTTTTCTGTTTTACATCTAGGACAGAATTCCAGATTCACAATATGCAAAACCCAACCTACTCTTTCATCCCTTGACTCATTACTTATTTTTTGCACACTTGGATCATGGATTTTTTTGCTAGTATGCTGGTTTTTTACAACCACTTTTCTATTAATTCAAATTCAATGGTTTCAATAGAAAAATTCAATCTATCATTATTTTTTTTTGACTGTTAATAGAGAATTTTGAGAAATGCAAAATTAAATAGCACAGGTCAAGAGTAGCCATGCAAGATCTCTGTAAAGTAAGTTCTCTACCAGCTTTGACAACACAGGATTGTGCTGGGCAGTCACTTCATGTGACATTCCAGAGATAGATGATACCTTTCTCTTGCCTTGCTTTTCTTCTAAATGAAGATTTACTCCATCAATAAACTCAAAGGAGGCTGATGCTTTCCATGCCATACAGAACTCTTTAAGCAGATTATTCTCTTATGCTGCAATAATCTGTTTTGGATTAGATACTCAGTAAATGGTCTCTAATGCATCATACAATTGGTAATCTCAAGTGGTTTTTCAGCAGTTTGGGTTTTCTGGTGGTGGTTTGTTTTTTTTGAATTGGGATGTTTTTTGTAATATTAATTTCACTGGCTGTAAGACATTGAACATGTTTGGTATAATCAAGACATGATTCACACTTAAATTTTGTATAAATATCTACAATATATTTGCATGTTCCTATGCTCCTGTATTCTGTTCTGAATGCACTGTCTGCTCTCACTGGAAAAATCTCAACTTTCTGAGACATTCTTACTTAGGAATTGAACTAGATTTGGAAATGTGAGGGGAAACTAATATTCTTAATTCAGGCAATTATCAAATTTAGCCTGTCTATCACTGGTAGAAAAACCTTCAGGTGTGGATTTTTTTGCTTTTGTTTTTGCTTATGAACACGTGTCTGTGGTACATACGTATGCATAATGAATTATATAAAGCGTGTTTTTTATGGGGGCTCTTTAGTCTCTTCTTTTTCACTCCTAATTTGGTGTTCTAAACTTACACTAGCAGCTACTAAAACACCTCTTATGTTCTTTGAGGTTGGTTTTGTTTTGTTTTTAGTAAATGGGAGAGAGAAGGAAGTTGGATGGTTTTGCGAATGCTGTGTTGAAAAGATTTTTAAAAAAAAAGTTCTAATTTTTGTAACTTAAATATTGCAAAAATCACTGTTGTACTTCTACAACACTGCATTAAAGAATTGCTGTCCACTGCCTGAATGGACTTCTCAGTCTCTTAAAAAGCTAAGAAAACAATTACTTGAGTGGCTTCCTCCTGTAAGCACCTCCGTGCACTACACCCAGGGAGATTGTTCAGCACACAGTGAATGTTGCAGTTCCTTGCAGGTGTCTTCATTTAACATCCAGCACCAAAAAATCAAGCAGTTTCACACATCCATCTGAAATTAAACTTTTTAGATACAAATCTATGGCAGAGACCTCTTAGTGACTTCAGAATACATTTAGTTTTGGTTGAGTTGGTGCTGTTATAGTCTAAAAGTTGCATCATTTGCTATGCCTGTGAGAGGACTTGTATGTTGATGGCTACTGAACCACTTTTTCACTAATCATCTGAAAGAAACTTGCTTCAAAGACCAGTGATCCCTCTGATTTATAGATTCTAAATGCCTGGGAAGTCCTTAAGTATCATGGTGTTTTATACCTCAGTGGCCTATGGTTCAGTTTATGAAAATAAAGGGGATGTTAGGACAGCCTGAGGTCTGCTGACTCTGTCTCCTGAATAGGCTTTGTTGAAGTATTTGGGAGATAAAATTGTCTGGAAAAATGCCTCCTAAAATGTCTGAGAAGCAGTGAAAGGATTCATCCAAAAATTGATCTGGCCCCAAGACTTGCTTGTCCTCCCAAGGTGGGAAAAAGCCAAATTATATTGTTCTTGCAGAGTAACTTATTAAAGAACAGCAGAGCTTGGGTGTGTGGGGAAATTAATTTTAAAGTGAGAATTTCTCAAGAAATATTTACCTCTGATGGCTACAGAGTGGTAGTTTTAAGCTCTGAGTGGTAGTTTTAAGCTCTTAAGATCTTTATGCTTAAATTTATTATAAATAATTGCTCATAAGGAACAGAGTATAAGAGTATGACTAGGAATTTTCAGAACTATAGTGGTTGAGAGCCCTCTTTCTAAAGAATAATAATGTTTTTATTGAGCAATGAAAATTATTTCTGTATGCAGACAGTATGCAGGACTTAATCTGCTCTTTTTATCCTTCTTTGACAACCACATGTTCTTGGTGGTCTTTTTTTTTTAGCAGTCCACATTTCCATTAAGGACAGCAAAGGAAAACCTCCCATCACCCTGTGCCCGTGGCCAGGACTTGAGGCATACAATGCTTTTACAAGCAGCAGAAGCTTTGGCTGAGGGGTATTTGCCTGTGGGAATTAAGGGCTGCTCTAGAGTGGATTTACAAGGAACACAGGGAGCAGTAGTTGGAGGTGTAGAGGGAGGTAGCTTGAAGACCACTCACTCTGTTGCTCAGCCAGGGTGTTTCTGGAGTTATTCCAGGTGAAGGAGTTTTATTCAGAAAAGTCCCTGGAATACTTGCAATTCCTGAATCATCTAACACTGGCCTCGCTCTGGTAGCCCCTTGGGAAATCTAATTGCTAGCAGCTTCTTAGAGGTCAATATTATGGATTGCTTTTTACAGAAAGATCAAGGAAAAGATCAAGCTGTACTTCTTGTTTGAAGATGGGAGGGAGGAAGGACAGGTAGGAAAGGGCAGGGAGCTCAATAAGAGAATGTGATCTGTGCACTGGGGCACTGAAACAGCTTTTCATTGTAGCCTTGTGTTTGATTATGGTGCTTCAGAAGTAAAAGCCCAGGGGTGAAAACAGGATGGAATGATTAAGCACCAGCCCTGTTAAGCAAATAATTTCCCATGGAGGAGTTTAATTGTGAGACTTTTGTGTTTTCTTATGCAAACAGTTGTATTTTTGTTTATTTTCTGAGTCCAAGCTGTATTTCCAAGCTCAGTTATTGTAATTTTTAATTAAAAGCAATTTAGATCCTGTTAGTTTTTCAGGAAGGGACTCTACCAAATAAGTTCTGTTTGATGTGGGAAATATAGGACATACATAGATGTACTGAACACTTTGAAAGTGATGGTAGCAAAAATGAACTTAATCTGCTTCTTTATAAAATGATGAGGAGTACCTTATTCTGTAAGTCAGACAAACATAAGTTTGTGTCTTACTTTCCTATGGGTTTTTTTCATCTCTTCTGAGTTTTTTCGGTCCAGTTGTTGTGGGAGTGCTTTAAGTGACCATATGAATTGACACAGTATTGAGCAGTACTGACAAACAGATAAATTGAGTATGTAACATAGATAAACAGAATTCCAGGATAGTGTTTTTTGAAGTTACTTTCTTAATGAGTGCCTTCACTTCCCCATATCTGAGGCTGTATTAAAGGTAAACCAAGTAGCAAACTGAAGCTATGAAAGTGGTTTGCTGTGGCTGATTAAGTATTTTAAGAATAAAATATTAGTAGATAAATATTTCAATTTATATAACCGAAATGCCAAAATAATCATCTGCTCAATAAAACAAAAAAAGCAGTTGTGATACCTAAAGCACAGGATCTTTGAGTTCTGCAGCACGACCAGGCAAGCTTTGAGTTGGATTTTAGTAGAATGTGTCTGAAGAATACTAGAAAAACTGAGTTTCTAAACTCTGTTTTGTGTCTGAAAAAGAGTACTTGTACAATGGCTTGTTAGAACATAGAGGAAAAGGCTCAAGCTACATTTTGGGTTTTTTTAGTTTTTATGGTGAGATAACAGAAATTGACATAGATTTAGTTCACATTTAGGGGGACAATTTAATATAAAGAGGCCTGTTTTATTGTCCATGTAAGAAAGCACTGGGCAACACAGCAATAGCACCGTAGTATCAGAATTCTGAAAGTATGCTTTATCATCGCTAATAGTTTTGATTGTCACTGCAGTTTTGAGATAACTGCAGTGCTAATCCTGGGCCTAAATTGCCACTGGTTGGCAATATCTGGTATTTTATGCCTGGTTCCTTTTTTTCCCCCACAGTCCAGCCTGGAGTAGTTACTGCTGCAGCTTCTTATTTGCAGGGAGGAGGAGAGTGAGAGGCTGGAGGCAGAGACCCTGCTCTGGCATCACTGCCTGCCTGGTGCACTGGTGTTTCCACAGAGCCATGTCCCTCCACAGCTGCTGTGTGCTTGGGACTGAACTCCCAGGGTAGGAAGGAGGAGAGGAGAGGAGAGGGGGTGGGATGTGATGAATGGGGGAATGTGGTGTTGGAGAGGTGAGTGGTATTAAAGATTTTCAGTTATACTTCTCAGTACAATGTTTGGTCAAGACCTCACCTTCATCCTTCCTTTTATGCTGCTGAGGGAGATTAGAGTCATACCCCATGCTGCTCCAGAAGTTCTTCAGAATTTTTCTTGAATATTGAGGTGTACCATTCAAATTTGTGGTCTACAATGAATTAAAGAATGTAAAGAAGTGTAATTTTTCAGTTTGCACATTTGGGAAACTTATGTCTTCAAGGAACTCATAATGAGCAAACAAGTAAAAGGTGATAGGTTGAAAAGGGTTCTCATCATGTCACGAGACAATACCACAGCTCATCAGCATTCAGCAATCAACTTTATCTCTGTTAAAGCCTGAAAACCAGAATCATAATGGGACAGCAAGGAGAAAAAGTACAAAAGACCATCATTCCTGTCTTGGGTCCCTGCAGAACCAGGACCCCATTATGCAAATCAGAGCTCATTTTAACAAGGACCAAACACAACTGCAGGGGTGAATCCGTTCTGCCAGAACCACGGGGGATGAAGGCAGGAGACTCCTGGTTTTGTACTGTTGTAATTTCAAGGGCTTCCCTGGATGTTTGCTATGCTTTGCTTTTATCAGTGTGCTGTCTTACCATCCCAGACTTGATAAAATCTTTACTTAACTGAATGTTTTTCTTTTTGCCATTTTGTTCCAATTATCTTTGAACAGTGCCTCTTAAATAATGCTTCTCTGTAAGACAAATATTTTTCAGGTACATTGATCTGTCAAAAAATGTTAGGATACCATAGTGTAAATTTTATCACAGGTGTCTTACATCCTGACTTAACTAGTTTAGCATTTATTGTGCTGTAATGATTTCCATTTTCTGCTTGTTCAAATAAGCTTTTGTATTTCATGCACCTAAGTTTTGACTGACACTGGATATTTACTCTAATATGCATTTTGATAAAGTATAGAGCAATTAGAAGGAAGATGACACTTATGAGGGAAGACAAGTAGTTTTCACTAGGCAATATCATTTATCATGTTTTTATTAGAAAAAGATAGAAAAGCTGTGTAGAGTTCTAGAGTGAGGGCAGTGGAGTGTAGAACCATGTGCCCCTGTCAAATTGATAGAGTAAAGATGTTGAGGGAGATAATGGAAACTTTCTGTTCAGTGAGGAGTGGAATAAAGAAACCATTTCTAGTCATTCTTCAGCATTGATTGCCTTTGTGCTTTAGGCTGAGATCAGAACTTTCACATAATAAAGGGAAAGTTGAACAAATACAGAGATTCACTTTGGAAAATGTAGTTAGATGATGCTGATCCTTTGGTGCAGAGAAAGGAAAATATTTAACATGGAAATTTAATGCGGGTGATAACTACAGTGGTGATAATCCAAAGGAATAAGCTGCAGGCAGTAGTGCTGGTAAAACGTAAAACATTGAACACGTAGTGGAATAAATGGTCCAGTGCACAACATACAGTTCCATATTCCTGGTTTGACCCTATTGTAAGGAAAAAAAGGCCACAATATAAACCTACATTTCAGTTGTAGCAGTTCATACTGTTCTTTATTTGGGCATGCCAGGATTCACTTCAGCTGTCTTCACATCTGGCTGTACCAGTCAGACAAACACTTGTGTATTCTACACCCGCTCGTACCTTGCCTCTGCAATCATCGTGGCAGCGATGGGTATGTTAAATTAATCACTTAGTGATTTTATTATGCAACCTTCTGAAGCTTTAGCGTACTATCATTTGAAAGCAGTGTCATTATGGTTTCCTGCTGGGGAATTTTATGTTCCTATCCTGTGATGCCTTAGTATTCATTATTTGTAGTTTAGGGTGGTCCAGAAGACTGGATTTTGCAAGGTTTAGTACAAGAAGCACAAAGACTTGGAGTCAGAACATCTGAAAGCAAATGGCAGAAAAGTAAGCAGTCAGAACAGCTGCTGCTGTAACATGTACAAGAATTTGCTGTTCCTGAATCATGCTTACATTATTTGCAAAATATTAAGTTGCTATTAATTGACACTGGTGTTATTAGCCTGGGGTCAGGAATGTTCATTACAATAAAAGTGGTGATTGCTGTAGCTGAGAATAAATTAGCATTTCTGTGAGTCAGTTTGCAGATATTCATCAGTTTGGGATGCATTCTTCTACAGAAAAAAAACCTGTGTGAGTTGGTGTGTAAATAGAACATAAAACCACCTTAGTATTATGAAAAAATTATCTTTTTTCACTAAAAGGTGAAGCAAGATTAGAAGACAAAATTGCAGATAGTGGCAAGAGAGTTTTTCACACAAAACCTGTTTCTAAATTGGAGAAGGTTGTAAACTATAAAAGAAAAATATAATAAAAACCGGGAAATTTTCATCAGCAAGTGATATTAATCTAAGGGTAAAATAAAAGTTGAATTCAAGTTTTGTAGTTTCTTCTGAACTATTGGTTTTATTAGTGGGAACAGCTCAACCATTTGTTATGGTCTTTCTTTTCCTTTTCTGTCATTGTCCTCCTCATACAGATGAAAAGACTTTTAAAAAATTGTGGGAGGTAACAAAATTATCCATAATTCAGTTTGCTAGTATGTTCACTCATGAATCTATTTTTATGTTGTTTATTTCAGTTGGACATTGGAGGAAGTAAGGTAAGAGAGGTGGATGGTTAGAGGAGCTTCATGAATGTCTTCTCTTCTTTAGCCTACTCTTTAATGAGAAAACACATCATTTGGGTCAACCTGATTTTGTAAGCACATTTCAGATGGTTGTTATCCATCAAAAGTTGCAATTGAGAGTGTCTATTTCTCTCATTTAGGACCAGCTATTTTTCTGGCCTCAAGTCAGAATTGGGCCCTGTCTCCCTTGTATCCTATTTTTTTTCTGCATTATTTTCGATACTTGCTCTTCAGCTTTGCAACATTTTTTCATGTTTTCATGTTTTGACTTTTAGGTTTTCTTCTCTTAATTTTAATTGAAAATTATAATGTTTCTGATAAGATTCAGGCTACTGCAAACAAGCAACATTTACAATATAGCTGGTAAACACAAATATCAGAAGGAAGGAATTTTCTATTATAATCTCTCATTTTAACAGAACTAGTTGTATTATGGTAAAAAACCTGTTTCCCAGCATGTTTTTTACTGTTTCTGTATGTATTCCCATTAATTAGTGTTTTGTCGTATGCTAGTGTATCTCTATGTATATGTTTGTGTAATGAAAGAAATTAGTAGCTTAAATCTAATTAGTTCCTGTATCTAACATCTACTTGAGAAGAAATTATTGTAAGTGTGAAACAAGCACTGAGAATCAGAAGCCTTTTTAGCATTATGATGAATCGTGGCAATGGGACAAAATATTTGTTGAAGATGTGATACAAGTGCTAAAGAACTGGCAATATAGTAATGGGATCCAGTATATTAGCCAACAGTATCCACTGTTTTTGCTTTATAAAAATATTTTTCTTAAATACCTTCTTACATTTCTGCTGGGGTTTCTGAGTTTTTTTGGGGGTTTTTTTGGTTTTTTTGGGGGTTCTTTTTGTTGTTGTTTTTGGGGGTTTTGTGTTTTGTTTTGGTTTGGTTTTTTTGTTTTTGTTTTTGTTTTGTTTTGTTTTTTCTTTACCTGTTGTTCTAGTAGCATGTCCCTTCTACACTAAAGGTTACTCTGCTGGAGATTCATAAGGTTCACCTTTATATAAGCCTAATTTGTGGAAAAGGTATTAATCTCCCATTAAAATACCCAAAATATATTAAGGAATAAAATACTTCACATTTCGGGTGTTTTTATTGAATAACTTCCTTGGAATGTTTCATGAGGTTTCCATCAGTGATGGCAGTTGGTATTGTTGCAGTACTAATATCTCTTGAAGTGTAAAGTGTAATAGAAAAATGATGTTTTATGGGATACTTGACCTAATTTTGATCAACTTGAGATACAAAAAATCAACTACCTGGAATTTTTCACTGTGCAAGAAGGGAGGACTTTCAATGTGCAACTGGGAGGACGTGTTATTTTTAATAGCCATTCAAGAATTAATTCAGCTGCTAACCGTAAGAAAAACCAGCCAGAAACAGAAAAACAGAGGTGGAAATGGGGAGAAGAAGTAAGAAAATTTTGTTCTGGTAGTAATATTAGCTTTTTCATCAGTTTAATGACTTTTATTGGCAGGCATAATGTGTTGTGATAATCTGAATACAGTGTGTCTGTTGTTTGTAATGACCACTACACCTGTCACAGTCTTAAGTCTGAATTGGTAAACTAAATGAAATATCCTTTGCATAGGTATAAAGGGAAGTTCAATAGGTATAAAAAAAGTTCAAACACAGGAAAAGGAAGACAGACTTACTGAATTCTGTTTTGTTTAGTTTTGCCCAGAGGAGGAGGCAAGTGCTGACTCATTAACAATAGATTCAATAGATTCTGTAAGAGTTTTAACAACTTCATACTAGCAATGTTTCTCACTGCTAAAACATCTCCTCTTCTTTATTTTGAGGGAAGGTCACTCATACAATCATTTTGTTCTCTGAGATTTTTGAACTTTATCTGTTTGTAAGAAATTGGGTGAAAAATATGTTTCTTGACCTCCAGTAACTAAGATGTCATTTGGCTTTTCCTTTGTGATTGTTTGACTTATTTTGATAGGTTCTTAACCTACCAATTTTATTTTATTGGACTCTCATATTCTACTTACCCTATCTACTTTTATTGGACTTTCACTAGCCTGCCATGATCTTTATTGGATTATCTGATCTTTTTAGCCTGAATGTTTTGCTCTTACTAAGGAAGCTGGGGAAATGGCATGAGAAACAACACTTTTAGCAGGATGAGATGTGTCTGTGTCCTTATGTGTTGGGCTCTCCTGGGGCAGTCGATAAAAAGGAAGCTGTTTATGTGAGCTTAGGGTTTGGAGAGAGCTGTTAGCTAGCAATAAACAGAAGGTCTAATAATTTCCCGACAAATAATGAGAACATGGTCAGTGGAAATTACTGAAACTAACTCTCCGATGTTCAGTGGAGCTTGTTGTCAAGTCTTGAGCTCATAGTTGTTACTTGGAGATTAGACTTGGAGACAAGAATACTTCATAAGACTTGAACTGTTCCTTTATCAGTTTACATAAAGACTGATTACCTAAAAATTGCTGTTGCTGTTATGTATTTCTGGGCCTTGTATTTGCAGAATGACTGAGATAGGGTCCTCCTAAAATAACTGGGAAGATGCTGGTAGCAGGATGCAATTTTAAGAGACATCTGACTTGAGGTTTTTCTGTCTTTATTCCACAACAAATGCCATGAATTTGTTAACCGGCCAGAGGTTCACTCTCTCCCTTCCCTTCTCCCCATTTTCTCCTGCCCAGCTCATGTAAATACTCTTTCCATGTGCTGTTGAGGAACAAGTGGCTTGAGAACATTCTTTGTTGTAGGCAAATTGCTTTGTGTTTCTACTTGTTTAATATAGTACAGACATGTATTTAATGGCATTTTTTAGTGGATTTGGGGAGCAACACAAGCATCTGAAGAAGGGAAGGGCTGACTGACTCCTTTCGATGTGAGGAACAGATAGTCTGGATTTAGGAGGGACAAAAGCGACTTTCATGTCTGTGCTGTCAATCTGATCACATTTTCAGTGGGTAATGAGTGACAGTTGTTACCAGCTGATGGCTGTGTGGTGACCTTTGTGAAAACAATTGCAATCGTGGTTGATTTCAGAGTCTACAGGTGCCTGCACTGCAGAATAAACCAACAAAAGTGACAGTAATTGGCATTGGTTTCAGCAGGCTCTGCAAGGGGTCAAGGACAATCCGGCATTCTGCGATGTTGCTGGGGCAGTTTGCAGCTGTTGTCTGAGAAAATTTCTGTGGTTACCCAAGCTCTTGCTGCCCTGAGGATCAAGAGAGTTTTGGTTTCCAAGGATGTCAGTTCCATAGTCTTCAGCAGGACTGTCTTTCCTTTTAAAAACATAAACAGTAGAAGGGGGTAGGGCAAAATAATAATCTCATTGTGAAAATATTAATTCCTCTATAGAAATACCCTAATGGAAGTGTATCTTGCACTTTCCATTAAATAGAATCAGAAATTAGCTTCTAATAGTGATTTTTATTTCCATTTTAATCAAGAATGATGAGAAATAATAGCTGTTTTTGTGAACACGTGTGTCTGTATGCATGTGTATATGTGCAAACACACGTGGGTTTTATGTACAATTAGGCTCAACATATTGTATGTAATTGGTGATTTACGACAGAAAGTGGCACAATTAATAACAATTAAATGCCAATAAATGCTTAATTGCACCTTATGCTCTATATAATTGCTCAGTAGTTTCCTTTTGTATTTACTGAAGATTCAGCTATCAAGAGAACTAAGATCCACCATGAACCTGTGTATTTTGTGGGTATAAAGTGATTTGGGGGATTTTCTTAATTTCTCTTGGGTTGGAGGGCCCTTGCTCTGAGTTTCAGTTCTGAAAAATGATTGTTTGGTTATTTTGATTAGAGGATAGCTTAGTGGTTTTTACCCTCGCCCTTGTTGTCTTGTTCAGTGATAGTTCAAGAAGTGGTAGCAGAAGTTTGCCGTTTTCAGATATTTAAATGTAGTTATGTTGGAGGTCTGGCAAGGACAGTTGGGAGAGACTCTTCTGGTGTCTAATGTATCATTCTGCCTTCAAATGTTTTTATTCTTTATGGAGAAAGACAGTGGAAAGAGAAGTAAGGAATTTGTTCCCCTCCAGGATAAACCAAAGAGTATGAATGATAATTATTTTATCAGGGTGCCACTGGGTGGTATCTACTAGCCCAACCTCTTGCAAGATAAAGCCTGGGATCTTCTCAGCTGAGAAAACTGTCCTCTTTTCTGGATGTTTGGATTAGGTTTGGTCCTAATGGTTACAGCCCTCCCCCTTTGTGCAAGACAGTTACAGGCCCATTCCTTGCTCCCAGAATTTTACCCAATAAAATTCATGTGACGTTTTAATAGCATCAGCAAAACAGATATATTAATTAATTCATTATGCATTTATATTTTTCTTTTTTAGTGCTGAGTACCACAAATATTTAATCAGCTAGCTGTAAGTACTCTTTAAATCAATACTTGTGCCAACTCTTAGAAATCAAAACATACTTTCAGAAAAGAAAAAAAAAACCCATTGAAAATATAAGGTATATCTGTCATAATGATTCTTTTTTCATTTATCTTTCCTCCACAATTTAGAATCCCAGAGGTTACTGCTAAATTGGCAGGTTCTTTTTAATCTTTCTAAGTTTAAGAATAAAATCAATCTGTCTTTCTACTGTCATGAGCTATATATGGTGCAACTTTTCATGACATAAGTTGAAGATTTTAACTTGAACATTTAGCATATGGTTATGTATTTATAAATAAAAGCATCAATATGTAGTGCTAAAAAGTTAAGCTTTTTCTAAACCTGCATTTAACTCTGAAGAGAGTTTGGTGTTTGAGTCCTTCAGGTCCCTTACATAAATCTTAATGAAGCCATGTATTAATTTGGAAGCAGTAACTTCAATTTTCTTCCTTCTCCCAGATCTTTTCCATCTTTGTCTTCCTTCTTCTCCCTTTGCACTTCTTAATTGAAACATAGAAACATTGGTGGGCTTTTGTCATGAAATAGTGTCATAAAAAGGGATTTTATTATTTTCTAATCCCATGGCATAGGAAACAGATATTTAAATTAAAAGCAATTTTAACACAGTCTGGACACTTGCTTAAGTTCCCAGACCTAGCATGAATTTTATTTGTTGTTAGTTTACGTAAGTTAGGATGAAAACATCCAGGTACTTCTCAGTAGTGAAGTACTCACTGAAGAAGTAGGAATAGCTATAGGCTGTCAGTGTTATTAAACTGTTGATGCATCTAATTCAAGTGATTCACATCAATGTTATCTCTCATTTTGTATTTCAGTGCTGAGCCACATCTTATTTTCATTAATATGCATTTACATAGAACCAGTAAATGCCTTTTAGAAATATATTAATGCTGTGGTTTTGAAAGATATTTTAAGATTTTGCTCTATTCTGTCATAAACAGCTTATAAACAAAATTAAAAAGGTGCATGAGAGAGAAATATTTTCTCTTGGTGTTGCTACCAATAGAGATCTATTTTAAGATATTTCAGATTGATCCTGGGAGACAAGGAGGAAAGGAGAAATATATTGATGAGTGAGGACAGAGATATTTCTAGGAATGTAAAACAATGCTGTCAAGGCAAAATAGGTAAGGAAAATGCAATATTTAGGAAATGCATTAAAAAAATCATTGAAAGAAAGCTGCTTCAGATGTGTGTCCAGTCTGGTTTGTGTGCAGAATACAGGTGATAAAGAAACTCCATTTCAGGGCTCATGAGGAGGTTTTGGAAGCTAGGGTGGAGAGCAGGGTTTGGATGGTGGAATAGAATTCCTCTCAATTCCAGTTCTTTCAAAAATAGCATTTTGAGAAGGGAGTTAAGTAAGACTTTGTTAAATTGTTTTACTTAAAATGATGCATTCAGAAGTCTGATTTAAGCCTGAATAGCTCACCCAACAAGAGGACCAAAGTCATGCTAATCTTCTGTAGGGGCCATTGAAGATGAAAGTGGTATGAGCATCCTTTGATTTCTACAGTTCAAATGACCAGGTTCTCACTCGTGTGGATTAAAAAGGAACAGTTTTTCACATAGGTTCAGAGCAAGGCTGATGCTTGACTGACTTTGTGGTGAGATGCATTAACTGCGTATTACTGATATGAAAAGTGAATTTAAAGGCAAAGCAAATTTATTGCAGCCCGTTTCTAATTGAACTGTGTGTGCAGAAATTTCAGTCACACAAGAAAGAACACTCTTGTGATTATGAAGTGGCATATTATAAACGTATACTATAGATCAGTAAGAAGTAATCCATAATATAGTTTGTAAATACATGCTCTATCAATACAGATAAGTGTATTGAGCTTGTCTTTGCCTAATCTTTGCCTTCTACTTTATTTTTGTTTTGAAATTAAAAAAAAAAGTTATACTACTGTGTAACCTCTCTGCTCTAATAACTAAGATATTGTTTTCTTTTTTAAAATTTTGTGTATTTCTGTGTTCATTTTTGAGTCTTTGCCAGGTTTTTTTTCTTTGCCAATTTATTTTCTGTTTCTGACCTGCTGATTTGATGCATGGCTTGTATTTCTACATTTCACTTGGCTTGGAGGAAACCCAGGTGAATCTCATTTTGCTCTTTGCATGCAGAGGCATTTTGATTCTTGTTATATTCCTTGAATCAGTTGTATGTTTTTCTGTTTGATTTTGATTCTGCTTTTTACTATAGTATTTACAGATGATCTGAGAAATCTTTGATCAGTATCAATTTTGTTCCTTTGTGGATGAAGCCTGGAAAGTCCATGGTAGTTAAATATATGCTGTTTATATTGTTTATTGACCTGTTATATAAACTTACTTCCTGTTGTTCAGGAGAGCATACTATGTTTTAAAAAACATGACTGCCATGAATCTACAACTAAAACAGTGAGCTTCAGAAGCTGGAAATAATTGTTCAATTGTCAATATATTAGTAGATAAACCAAAGGAAACCTGGCAAATGTTTCTCTTGGCACACTACTTTTTTTTTTGTGATCTTAGTTAAATTACTGAGGACCAGGTTTTACAAAAGCACCAAGCTCTTCCTTATTTTTTATTTTTAAATCTTGCTCAACGTTTTGTGTATTTTCTCCTTGTGCTAGGAGTGCAAAATAATTCCAAATGTAAACACAGGCGTAAGTGGTGTGTAGGCTTCTAACAAGTGTACTGCAAGTTTTTGATGCTGTATTTAACTGTATTTGGCAGATATAAGTGGTATCTTTTCTACTGAAAGCAATAATTTTGCTGTAAATTATAGGGAAATAAGCAGTTTGTCCAGTTTGGGGAAACTGGGAATACAGTGCTTTAAAATCAATGTCATAGCACCAAGGGGGGAAAAAAATACCCAGACCTTGAGCTGGAGAAATTGGAGAAGGGAGGAGCTTCTTAACTACATAACAAGCCACATTTGCTTAATGGCATAAGCAAATGCCTGTGGCAAGAGGCTTTTGCAGTATTTATAATAAAGAAACTACCTTTGGATAATGTTGAAATGTGGTATATTTTGAGAGTTCAAGAAAAACTTTGTTGCTTCCCTGAATTACAGGTCTTTGAATGGAATGGATTCCACCTTCTCTGAATGTACAACAAAATCAATCATTAAATGAAAAAATCTGCTTGGTTTTCATTTTATGATGCGGGAAAGCTGACTTTGTCCCAGTTGAGACAGACATGACGACATTGAAAACTTGGCTATGGACGAGGTTTCCCCCCCCCTCTTCATATGGAAAAATGTTGTTATTGTGGAAAAAGTAAAATCTAAGTTTAAGACTAATACGTTTATAACTTGGATTTTTTTTTTTTTAATTGGTCTCTCCTATTACAGTAGAAATTAAGCATTCAGAATTATATCTGTAGATGAAGAGATTTTGAGTCAGTTGAAGCAGTGCAGCCTCTGTTACCAGTCACCCACTCTTTGGTCTCTGGAGGGAGGTGACCCTTGTTCAGCTGGTACTAGAGCAGAACAGAACTAGAACTGCTGAACAGCCCAGTAGATTTTTGAAGTAATTTAAGGTTTTAGTAGCTGGATATTTTACCCATGCTATGCTTTAGAAAATGGCTGCTACCTGTTTTTTTTTTACACAAGTGGTTTGATTACATGGGTCTAAATGGTATAGGGTTGGAGAGAAAAGAGACAATACCACCTTTTCTCACCAAGTGCTGTTAGGCAGCATCCTTAGAGGAAAAACCAGACTTCTGAAATCCATTGACTTTGTTTCTGAGGTTTTCCTTTTAATTTTATATACCTATATGCTTGATTTTTACTTAGGCTGAAACATCACATGAGAAACTTGATGACAGTTCCTTGTCTTTTTTATTACGGCGTGTGAAATTTCAAGTTGATTTACAGCAAGAAAATAAATCTAAGCTACAGGGGTTTATTAAGTTCCTTCATGCAGTATTTGAAGGAAAGTTTAACAGCTCCTTGTGCTGTTTGTGCATCTGAGCGTACACGCATGCAAATATATGTATTTATATATATACATATTGTGTCCTACTGCCTAAATAAGTGGAAGGCTATAGAAGAAAGTATTTTCTGTAACCTCAAGTAAAATATGTCTCTAGCACATATGAAGGTGATCCTAGAACTATTCCTTGTATATTTTATTTATGGTCTTGACTGTAGCATTTTATGGGTAAGGCCCTAGATCATCTTCAGTGATATATTAAAGGTTTAGGAACAAACTCTCCACAAGCAGCTCCAGTTAAACATGAAATGTACTGCAGATACATTGTTAATTAGTTGTTATTATTCTCAGATGTTACTGTCTTTTAACTATAGCAACGCTTTGAAAAATTGTGGTTTCCCCAGTACAGTCATCCATCACTTTTTATGTATCATCCTCTTTCATTGCAGTTTATTGTGATATGTTTACTGGGATGTCGTAGTGTTGATTGGTATCATGCCCTACTTGGGAGATGATATATTTTATTGCTCTGAAGATTTTTAGATTGGATGTTATAAAATATTAGTATCTATTAAAATATTTCTTCTTTTAATTTCCATTTTTAATGTGAGTGCTTGATACTAAAGGCTAGAAACAGCTGTTTGCAGGAAAGGGCATTGCCCTTTGGTTTATTTCAAGAGACAGCCCTCTAACTTCTTGACATGACTGCAGTCACCCCTGCTGTGAGTGTGGCTTTGGACCAGATAACTTCTGAATGTCCCTTCTAGCTTAGTCTGTCATCTATTCTATGGTCAGATACTTGCCAAAATCCCTAAGGAATTCAATCTTGTAGGCACTCCTGTCAGTAAAAGTGCGGGCAGTAGCTGGCACTTACAGGAATGCTTCATCTAGTCTGGGTCAGTGCTCAGTTGCTCTCACTTCTCAATGTTTTCCAAATTCTGTGGAATAGTGTTGTTTAATGCAGGAAATGTTCACACATGAGTAAATTCAGCCAATTTTTTTTTCTTTCATTCTTTGACATATTGGCCAGGATGCCCCAAATTTTGGGGGGATTGTTGTTTCACTGCTGTGATTTGTTTCACTGCTTGTTGATTGTCATTTCATTGCTGTGGCTGTGTACGTTGACTCTGAGGATAAGTTTGAAATCATGAAGTAATGCTTGTCTTTTAGCATGCAACTTTTTTCCTCCCTGCTAATAAATTTGAAACACAAGTTTCCTGCCCAAAATTTTAATTTTTGACACTTAATCTTCTATAGGTTTTTTTAAACTTGTTATCTGTATTTTATTTACAGAGTGGTTAGTATAGCTGCTGTAATATGCTAGGCTAAGTGATAGAGAATATTTGAAATCTAAGATTTCCTTCATGGCCCATTTTAAAATAATACCTGTTGGAAGATATGACGGTATGACGGTCACTGCAATTTATTTCTGACAAATAATATGTATTATAATGAGCCTGGAGGTCATTGTGTTTGAGGTACAATGCTATATAAATGTCTACTATTATTTTTTATTACTGAGTAATTTACAATTCCCTTGTCAGTCAGTGACCCATGTATGAACATTTCTGTAAACCAGTCAAAGCAGATCTTTTCTTTCACAGGAAAAAATCAAGTCCTCATTGCCTCACAATATTCTCTGACAAAAGACATTATCATGAAATAATTGATTGTGCTGGAGAATTACAAATGTTGCAGCACCACCAAGGTCATCTAACCCTCAGCAATGTGGGTTACCCAACGATAAGAGTGCTTTGTTCAGAAATATTGCTATTGCAAAATGATTTAATAGTAGCACAAAGAGGATGTTCAGAATTTGAAAAAGCCAAGTTTTGAGAGAAATGCTGCCCAGAAGCAAAACCCATCCTGACAGTGGTAACAGTTTAGTGGGACACTATGGGTGATAAAAATGCTAATGACTGGAAGTTAAGTATCCTGTAGCAAGTCCATGCAGTTTGCAGTATGATCTTTACCTTTTGAAACAACTTGGATTTATGAAGAACTGAAGCTGCATACCAAGGTGTTCTAGGAGCAGAACACATGCTTAAGCCCTTTAAATCTCAAATATTCAAATCCAGTGTGTCAATGGTTCTAATAATAGTCTGATAGCACTTAAGAGGTCAGAATAACTTTGTTTAATTGGCAGGATTTCTGTCATTCCTGAGTAGATAATTTACCTTAAGTACATTGTAATAGCAATTCAAGCTGTGGCAGATTCATCTCTCTGTCTATGGCAACAGAGAGCACAATGATTGATTTTAGTTGTCTCATTAGAATGTAGAGATAAAAAGAAAATGTTATAACCAGGACAAACTTTGTGTGGAAAAGCATGTGTCACAGGAATCCAGAGGACAGGTGCTCCAATTCATTTGTTTCTCTGTTAAAGAGACAATTTGTCTACATTTCGTATACTTACGCTCGCAAATTAATTTTGCTTGGAAAGAGTATCCTTCTGTGTAACTAATACTGCTACTGCAATGAACATCTTTATTGGGTTCCTGATTAATGTAAAAATACATTAGCATCAAGAAAGTTATGCTGACAGATGGTACTTTCATTCCATACTTTGTGCAGCAGGTGCATCAGCAGTTTTGAAATCAAGTATTTATACATAATATTTTTTAGGGTTCTTGTTTATGCACATAGGACTCCTACACATGAATCTTGTATCCAACAACTATTCATTTTCATTGAGCAGCTTTCAAAGCTGAGTCCTGAATTTGTTTTAGAGTGTGCATTTTCAGCTTTAAAGATCTGAAAACAGCTTCTCATGAGTACATAATCTTCAGAATCTTTCCTAACAGACACTTTTTAGTCTTCATAGAAGGCAATGCATAAGCTTTCTGATATGCCTTCACTCATTCAGTATGGAATGTTGTGGATTATCTCTTGGCCAGTCCTGTGAAGGCCTTGCTGATTTAGTTGTTGTCTTGGTGGGTGTAGAGAGGAAGACACAAGTAGAACTTCTTTAGCTTGATGCACCAAATTCTCCCTTTGTTGTTGTGCTCATCTGAAAACTTAAGCTAGCAGATCTTCTTGGGAATGGGATTTTTTTTGTCATTTATAACATTGGGAAGCTTTGTCTTGTGCAAGAAAAACAAAAAAAAAGAAAGGTGAATAAACAGACCAAGCCAAGATGCCAAGAAAATTACCAAACTGTGAAGCTAAGGGGTAAAGCACACACCTCTTAGCTCTTTCTCTGGTGTAAATTACTTAGTTTTGTTTTTAAAGACTATTTGAAGAGTTGTCTCTTTTTGTAAGCAGTGCTGGAACCATCTTTTTAAAAAGAAGTCCTTACTAGCATGCAGGTTGAATTTCTGTTATAAGAGATCTGACAGAAATAGTGGGTTTAAGTGGAAAGAAGTGATCTCAGGCTTGAGGCCTCTGCAATGATTTCTGACAGAAGTAATGTTTGTAATGCACAGCCACGGAGCAGTGGTGAGTGGGTGGTCACACACACCCTCAGGATTACAGAAGTTGCAGTTACCAGGGTCTGAGACCACTCACTTTTCTGTTTGTGTTGCTGTCCATTCCCCTTGTATAAGCCTTCATTCCTCCTGATTTTCTACCTTGTTATCTGTGGTTTGAAATTATTAATTTCATAAGTAAAATATTTTGATTAGTGAAATCTTAAAAACTGTGGTTAGCAATAAAGGTTATGAGTATTTGGTTCACTGAATTTCTAGTAATATTTTTTAAAACTGCTGCTTACCAAAATACTGTGGCACGTCTACTCACATCAAATGATTCCTAGAGGTTTTACAGATGCTTATTTGAACAATTTGAATTCTGTGCTGGACGGGGATTACACAACAAATATGGAAAACTGATGGACAGAAGGGTAAAAAGACTCTGGTGTGATTAAGGACAGATCAAAGAATCACAGAATGGTTTGGCTTGGAAGGGATCTTAAAGATCATCTTGTTTTGGCTCACCTGCCATGGGCAGGGACACCTTCCACTAGACCAGGTTGCTCCAAACCCCATCCAACCTGGCCTTGGACCCTTCCAGGGATGGGGTATCCACATGCTCTCTGGGCAACTTTTCCAGTGCCTCACCACCCTCACAGTACAGAATTTCCTCTTAATATCTAATCTAAATCTACTTTCTTTCAGTTTAAAGCTCCTTGTCCTGTCAATACATATCCTTGCAAAAAGTCCTTCCCTAACTCTCTTTTTAGTTCCTTTAGGCACTGGAAGATGCTTTGAGGTCTCCCTGGAACATCTCTACTCCAGGCCGAACAGCCCCAACTCTCTTCCCTTGTCTTCAGAGGTGCTCCAGCCCTCTGATTAATGTAGGCTGTGTTTGAGTATTAGGGTGTCTTTATGCTTGAGAGAACATGGCAAGTGTTACTTTTGATCCTCACGACAAGAAGTGTTCTAAATACTGATGCTGCCATCTTCACTATGGCATTATAAATATCTGTCATTTCATGTTGCTCACTGCCATAAAAGAGTTTTCATTTTATCTGAATATTTGGCACTGTGAAGGGTAGCTGCAAAGAAATAAAAGTTATGTAGTCATGGGAAGTTCTTTTGATTTGGGTTGTTTGGTTTTTTGTCTTTTGTTTTAATAGTCATAACTGGAGTGAACACCAATTCAAAGACAAATCTCCATCACTGTGGGAATGTGAAAGGGTCACTGTCATGTGCTGGTAGCTGCAATGGTTATATATAATCAGATGTCAGATGATAACTTGAGTTTGCAGTGAATGACTGGAGTTTAGAAGTCATTTCACTGACTGGAGCTGTGTATTATTTGAAGGATAAATTAGTATTTTTTGTTTTTTGTCATCTTTAATTTACTTTTTAGATGCTGTTTTCCCTCATGTATCATTCTTGCATAGTTATAGAGCTGTACTACTCAAATTCTCTTATTTCTCAAATTTTAATTACAATAGAAAAATGAGGATTTTCTTGTAGTTAATTATAATAAAACCTCTTGATATTACTTGAAGTTTATTTTTTTTTCTCTTGTTGGGTTCAGTTTTGGTCTTCTAGCCGTTCATCCTCCTTGAAATAATCATTAGTGTAGCTTCATCAAAATGGTTAACTTTATCTAAATTCTTGAATATATGTTCATCTTTACTTTGACTTAGTTTAATTTGGTCTTTTTTAGTTTGAGCTGAGGGCTCAGGTTTGAAGTTAAAGGTAGGGATGGTGTACTCTGTTTGTCTCAGGATTGATATAGGGATTACTTTTTAACTTAATGGTGGAGAGTTCTACTCCCATTGCTATTTACCCTGGTAGGGTGAGATGCATTTCTGTCAGGTCTGTATTTAGTGAACAGGAGAATGGGTTTTGGTCAGCTGACCCTATAGCCTGTGATGCATCATTCCCCTTTGAAGGGAGGGTGTAGGAGATTCAGGACTTGTTTCCCCATCAGAACTGCTGCGTGCAAAGCTGATCCCAGCGCTAGCTGTGTGTTGCTCTGCTGGCCAGACCACACTTGTCATTTCATGCTAGAATTTCTGGTGTGTTTTCCAATATTAGATCACTTTTTGGATTTTGGTAAAGCTTTTGATACAGTCTGTCACAGGATCCTTCTGGCAAAATGTCCATCCCTGAACTGGATAAACACATCATGGGGTGTGTGAGTGACTGGCTCACGGGTCAGGCACAAAGGATTACAGTGACTGAGGTGACATCAGACTGGTGACCTGCCACTAGTGGGGTTCCACAGGGCTCCATCCTCAGCCCTCTGTTCTTCAACATCTTCCGAAATGACTTGGACACAGGACTCAAAGGTACTGTAAGGAATTTTGCTGATAATATTAAACTAGGAGGAGCTGCTGACTCCCTTGAGGACAGGAATTCCCTGCAGAGAGACAAATCAGATGGCTGGGCAATCACCAACAGCATGAAGTTTAACAGGGGCAGGTGCCGGACGGTGCACCTGGGACAGGACAACCCTTGCTGTGTGTACAGCCTGGGGAATGAGAGGCTGGACAGCAGTGCCATGGAAAGGGCCCTGGGGGTCCTGGTTGATGGTAAATCGGATATGAACCAGCAGTGCCCTGGCAGCCAGGAGGGACATCCCTGTCCTGGGGGCAGCAGGCCCAGCATCGCCAGCTGGGCAAGGGAGGGATTGTCCCACTCTGCTCTGGGCTGGGGCAGCCTCACCTCCAGTCCTGGGTTTTGGGTTCCACGATATAACAAAGTAATAAATCCCTTGGAGAGAGTCCAAAGGAGGCCATAAGGATGGTGAAGGAACTGGAGGGGAAGCCTTGTGACAAATGGCTGTGGTCACTTGGTCCGTCCAGCCTGGAGAAGAGGAGGCTGAAGAGAGACCTCACTGCAGTTACAGCTTCCTTGTGAAGGGAGGAGGGGGGACTGACACTGATCTCTGCTCTTTGGAGACCAGTGACAGGACACATGAGAATAGTGTGAATCTGTGTTAGGAGAGGTCTAGGTTGGATGTTAGGACAAGGTTCTTTATCCAGAGGGTGGTTGGGCACTGGAACAGACTCCCTAGGGTAGTGGTCACAGCATCAGCCTGTCCGAGTTCAAGAAACTTTTGGGACAAAGCCCTCAATGGTGTGGTGTGATCCTTGGGGTATCCTGTGCAGAGCCAGGAGCTGGACTTGGATCCTTGTGGATCCCTTCCAGCTCTGGATATTCTGTGATTCTATAATGATGTTGAACTTCTCTCTTCCTGTTTTACAGATAAATTTTTGGCTGTCTCATATCCATGTTATTTGTCTGCTTTCATTTTCCTACAAAATCTTTACTTACTCTTGGAAAGTCTTACTCTGAGTTTCTAGTTATCCTGTCATTTTTCTTTACAGGGATTATAGATATAGTTCTTTAAACATCTTGACCATGTAAGTTGAATCTTTATATATGTTTTAACTTTGATGTTTAATCTCAATTATCCCAAATATCATGACTTCTTTTTAAGACATTTCTTGTTTTTCTGATGAGCTAATGTTGCTAGAAGATAAATCTCTAGAGATTGTTAGTTACTATACAACTGATTATATATTATTTTCTTTATTATCACTCATGGCAGTGCTTGACACCAGTTACTGCAAACACTGAGGGAGCTAAGCCTGTCTTTTAAAAGATGACCCAGTATAACATATGTCTTCATATGTAGTGATCCACTGGAGTGGAATTTCATCCTGTAGTATTCTATGATTACACAGCACTTTCCAGAGTGTTTTGCCCTTTTTTATCTGGAGAGTTCAGTGGGAATGCAGCCGTGCTCATTGCCCTCTCACTAGAAAACCTTTCAAGTGAAGATGGCTTTTCACACCAACTAAAAGAAAGCAATATTGCTTTTGCCTTCAATATTGCTGAACCTCTGGCAAAGAACCAACGCTTCTGAGAAGAGCTGCTAAACGTGCTTTATCTTCTTCCAGAAGAGGAGGGGAAACAGTAGAAAGTTGTCCAGATTGATTGCAGCTCCTTAGAAATGACGTCCACGTCAATAAGACTGGGAAGTCTCACGCCGGCTAGCAGGTGGGCAAAGTCTGTGCCAAGCCGTCCAGATGACCACATGGATCCACCTTTACCAATGCCAAGTCAGTGTGAGTTTTGTGGAATTAATCCTGTACTCTGCAATTCTTAAGGGATAGCAGCCTTTGCTGAGTCACTCGAGGTTTCTGAGTAACAGCCGTTGTGACCTCTGTCAGTCAGTTCCCTATCAACACCTGTGGGCTTTTGCATTCCTGTACTCTGACTCCTCAATCTACCACATCTGACCAAAGCTGTCCTTTATGGGGAGAAATACCTCTGAATCCATTTACTTAGGCAGTGATGCTTTTTTCCAAGCACTTTGTGACTACAAATGAATGACTTTTCAGGAGCTGAAATCTGTTGCTATTGTACAACAAAGCTTAAGCCTCTATTGTGACTTTGCTTTTCCCCTCATCCTTCTCTGCAAGCTGGAGGAAACCAGATGAGTTTGCTGTGCTACATCTCCTGATAGGCAACCATCCTTCCTTGTGGAGGACCAAAAGCTCCCTCTGCAAACCTGTCACTTGGCCATTCACTTGTCATGTTTTACTAAGCTCTTGGTAAAAGGAGAAGTTACCAAAACACAATATAGCTCCTAGCCTTGAGATTAATTCTTCTGCCCACAAAGTGTTTTAGAGCAAGAAAACCCCTCTGAAATAGACTATTGACAGTTTGCTTTTCTTATTGGAGTTTATCCTTCCTTTTTGCAGAGACCAGCAGTCAGGGAAAGATTTAAAAATGTTTGTAGACTGCCACAGGAAACAGTGTTAAAAATGTTTCTCCAAACTTGGAAAGAACCTTAAAATACTGTAATTCAGTAATATAAAGCAGAGAGTTACTTTTATTCCAGGCAGCTTTTCCAGAAGTGCTCGTGTATCTGTTGTTCATGTTTTTTGTTTTGTTAATGTGAGAACTTTCAGCTTGTCTTAAATTCTTCTTTTTCATTAATATAAGCGAGAAAGGAGTCACAAAAAGTATTGTTACATTCATATTCATGTGTACCCTATCTAGAGGGCAGTAATTCATCCCAGAAAGAAAAGTTCCTTTCTATAGAATGTTTACTCAGTAACTGATACTGCATTTCTAGAGACTGAAAAACCTAACAAATACTAAAATTAAAAATATAGAAAACAGTTTGAAATCTAATTTCAATGTTATTCAAAATTACTTTCATTTTGGAAATATACTTAATTTCAGTGAATGTGGAAAAAGATGTGCAAGACCTCTTCAAGGAATGTTTTTTATTACATACATTAAAATAGTAATCTATCTAAGAAAATATTAGTTTCTCAAATAAAGTTCATATTAAATGGAATTAATAGCTTTTATCCAATGGAAATTATTACTTGTCTAGTGAGGAGGATAAGAAAATGAGACAAAAGAAAACCTGAGATGCAGACAAAAACATCATTTAGACCATTTTAGCTGATTGAGAGAATATGAGAACCGGTTTCCTGAGCTGAAATCTGCCATCAGTGAAATAAAACTCCTACACATGAATTACAGGTACATCCTCAGAACTGTCAGATCACATATAATAGCCCTTCCAGATACCTGGCTCTCAAGGTGTAAGGAAGTATTTTTTCCAACTTTGCTGGACAGAAGTCAGCATAGATCATAATTTAATTTAGCGAGCAATAGATAATGAAAACTTACTGATTCAGAAATCCTGAGGACTAGGAGGAAAATGAAGCATTTTTCTTTCTCCTGTGCAAGTTTCACTCCAGACTTTGTTCCTGTGGTCTTGAAAAATGAATGTCTCCCATGTCTCCCTTCTCTCTTCTGTCTGTATAGTTTTTCTTATTTAACAAAAATAATAATCTGAACCTGCCAGTCTTTGCCTTGTTTTTATTGCTTCAGCTTTGGATCCACTAAGTATTTTGTTCATCCCCAGAAAATCAGTAGTTTGCACAAAGGGACAAGTTTTTCCTTTCTCAGTGTGTTGATAAATGAAGCCTACAAGAGGACATGATTCACTATAAGAAAGGGCCTTTGGATTCTGAAGCAAATTAGCTTTCATCTTGAATTGCTTTTGGATTTTGCTGCTGCTCTCAAGGAGTAAAGTGGGAGCACCTAGAAAATTTTTGTGCAGTGCAGTCCAGATAACAACCTCGGTTCTTCAGCCAGTTTTGGTCCCCTTGTTCTGTAAGAGCCTGAGTCTGAAAACAACAGCAGTCGCTGTTGGGAGACACCCATCCAGAGAAATGCCTGTTTGTGGAAAGCAAAATTCCCACAAATGGCTTTTATACCAACCCTCCCTCATGGCTCCCGGAAATAAAGTTGTGTTTTGCAACTGTCGGAAGTCATTTTGTGTGGAGCAAGGCAAACTGGAATGAAGTTCATCCATAATTTAAAATTTCTTGTATTACTTCAATCATAAAGTCAGAATCAAAAAGAAGCAGCCTTTGGGTTAGGATTAGTGAGCATGAAAAGGAGGAGAAATGAATCAGCAAGTAATATCCAGATAACAGTAAAGCTTCCCTTTTTTGCTGAAGTTGTAAATGTAACTGTAACTTTTCACATTAATTTGACATATAGCTGGATTCTGTATTATTTAGATGCAGAACTTTAATTCTCCTAGATCCAAAACAGCAACATGTAAAAGTTTGGTTAGCTGTATTATAATTTGATATCATGGATAGTTTTTGAGGAATAAAATATAATTGAGACAGGTTCTCTCATACAACATGTATCAGTTGAAGAAAATATTTTTTGTACATGGAAGCTTTGCGTGACCCACAAAAAGGACTAATTTATCTTTTTTTTCCTCATCCTCTAAGTGACATATACTGGAAAAAAATATTCTGAAGAGTTTCGGGGTTGGTTTTTTATATTAATTCTTTTTTTCAGAAAATAGCTAGAATTTACCCACTGTATGAAACATTAAAGCATAGAAAAAATACCTAAGGGAGGAAAAAAGGTTGAGTTTTTTTTCGATGTACTTTAATTATTGGATTTTGTAGTCAATATACTGTCACATGATGAAATTCTTAGAATATAAAGGCATGAAAACAAAGTGGTGGAATATACATTATGTTGATGTTCATATGCCTTCATATAATAGACACATAATTTTCATTCTTTTTCCCTATGCATCTCAATTCAGAGTTTTGCATGTTTTATATCAGGATAAATTGCCCAAAATAGTGATTTACAGCCTTTACTAGCTGTGATTTATTTCTCATAAATTTCATTTCAGTGGAATGATGTGCTATAATGTGGCATTTAACATTGTCTGAAAGATCTGCTTTATTTGGGTTAGAGAAACAACATTTTCTGTATATGAACTTCCATTATTTTTGGGGTTTTTTTCACAGTAGCTTAAGTGTTAAAGCCTGAAAGGATTTAGAAAGCTGCAGTGAATGTGTTAAGACTGTTAATGAAGCCTCTGATTCTAAGGACAAAATTAGCTCTCACACCCACACTGCTCAAAGTACAGCAAGTGTCTGATAGAATTGCATCATGACTTTTACCTGGGGACCCAAGTATTAAAGTCACTTGAAATGATGTTATTGAGAAGACAGATGTCCCCAACGGACACTTTAAGGAGTTTGTACCTACATAAATGGCTCGACAAAAATCCCTGAAATTTGAACATGAAACCTATGTAAGAATGCTTATTGAGTGTGAGCAGTGGATAATGCATTCCATCATGCAATATCTGCTTTTTAAGTGTGTACAGGAATGTACTTTTGAGACAGAAGAACCTGAGAAAGAAAGAGAGGGAGCAAGAGGAATTTTTGACAGCAAGGACTTTGAACTACTTAGTTTTGTTAGGGGGAGAGATAGAGCTGCATATGAAATTCTGATTCATCAGAATCAAGCATTAGAGAATGAAAAAGGGGCAGCTTCTTGTTTCCTCCATTTCAGTGAATGGGAAAGATGCTGTAGTCATGGAGAAGGAAAATCTCCAAGATCTAGAATATCTTGTTCTTCTCACCTCTCATCCCACACAAATTCCTTCTTTCAGGTGTAGCACAGCCATCAGGACCAGGAGGTCCATGAAAAACAAGACCAGGGGAATTGCCATTGTCTCGACAGCACATTGCTGGTCTCATGTTGCTGATTTAATCTATTTCTTCTTGATTTTATATGAATTGTTTGTGCAAGATCAGGACTGAATAGCAGTTGGCACCATCCAGCAATGTAGGCTTGGAATAGGATACGAGAAAGCACTACGGGAGGAAGAGGGAGTAGAGAGAGCAGGGAAGAAGAGATATGATAACATTCTCATAGGGAGCACCGAAATGAAAATATTCTGGATAGATATCAGTGATGGGATATGCCAGTGGGGGTAATTGACATTATAAAAGCACAAAGTGAACTTGCTAATTACAAGAGCAAAAAATTACAATTGCAATGTGTTTGTACCATACATATTTTGCAGGAGTTGAAATGGTCTCTCTTCAGCCACTTTACCCAGAAATGTAGGAGGTGATCTGGAGATTTGTTTGCCAGCAATACAATGGTGCATATTGTCCAGCAGAAGCTCACAGATAAGCACTAGTTATAAACTCTTTTTTTCCCTTCTTTTAACAGAAAAATTATTAGAATGGGAGTCTTAAGCAAGCAGTAATTGAGAAGAACCTTAGTATGGATTACAAAAAGGGATATTTTTAGGCACTTAATAAAATTAAACAAGGAGTAAGCTTGAAATCTTCAGCCTTCAAGATGAGGTATAATTTCTTCATAATGGGCTACTGAGTGTGCTGATGACAAGAAGGAAGCAATTCATAAAGAAGGGTTTACTTATTTCTTCATGAAGTGTGTTGACTCCAATAGCACAGAACTAAACATTTCTCTATCATGCCTCCTCATGTCTCTCTAACTTCCACAGTACTGAAAAACCCACTGGCTACTTCTGCCTTGAAAAGGAAAACATGTTGCTTTTAATAAAAAGGAGCTGTATTTCATGTCCATTATTTTGTTAATTCTTATAGAGAGACTCTTATGTGCATGAAGATAATATCGGACCTTTGCTTTATTAAGGTGAATGTTATTATAACTATGTAGCACATCATGGTGAGATTGAAGTTTTAGATCTGATTCTTGTGGCTCTTCTTAGAACCCTTTATAAAATTAAAATGTGTTTGGAACTGCTGAATGCTGTCTATTTGCAGTCATCAAAGTTCAGAGTGATTTTGCATAGTGTAGTAATACAAGGACATCAAAGTTTAGAAATTTATTTTGGAAGAATTTTAGAAATAAGGCGTTTAGGGGATGTGAGAATAGTAGAACTCTTACATTCTTGATGAAGTTGATAAATTATGATTGTTATCACTGCTTTTTAGAGGTAGTATTTTATAAACATGACAGTAAGGTGAAGTAAACTAAAAATCTTCAGAAGTTCATTTTACATCTATGGGTTAAGGCACGTGCATCCAAAATCCTAGACAAGTTACCAAATATAGGAGATCAGCTGCCTGGGATACTGAAATCAATTTTAAGTAGGATTCTTTGACAAGGGAAATTGAGAAAAAGCATTTATGATTAGAAAGTTATTACATTAAAATCCTGTAAAATAATTATTAATTATAGATAAAAAGCAAGAAATGGAATAACTTGAAAATGTCTTTAACTACGCATACAGTCATACAGGAAGGTGCAGATATTCCTTATTTACTATTTACTCAACAATTGACATAGATTATGACTTTTGATATTTACCTTCACAATTTGCTGTGAAGGCTGGATCCCGTTTATGTTGAAAATGGATTAGTTTGGTCTTAACTCCATTTCAATAAAACTACAATATCCTACAACTTAGACTGAAATCCTACCAATGGTCATAGAGATTAATTTCCTAGATACACCTGCTTTTACTGTCTCTGTAGAGCCTAAGGCTATACTCCTTACCACTTTTTAGTCATCAGATCAGTACTTGGCAAGGCAGTGTCTAATACAGCACTGCCTATCACTCCTCAAGTACCAGAAGCTATGAAGGAAATGTAAAATACCAGGAAAAAAGCAGATGTAGCACTAAAAATTGTACAAAAAATCCAAAGGATATGGTAGAACAAATACATAGCATACAATTGTCAATTAATTTGGTAAATAATGCTTACTGTTTCAGTTGATTCAAAAACCTACAAAGCTTGGGGGAGGGGAACAAGGAAGAAATCAGTGTAGTAATTTTGGATTTTTGCAAAAGGTTGGCTGTTGCTTTGCTAAGCCTGACTTGCAAAATTAATTCAAATTGGCTTGGATAAGAGCACTGTCGTGTGGATTAAAAGCTGGCTGAAACACTACAAACAAAGGGTGTCTTGAGGGTACCACAGGGATCACTGCTAGAACCAGTCATTTTTAATGTCTTTATTAATGATCTGGGAGAGAGTGTTCAACAGCATGCTAATAAAATTAACTTGTAGTACTAAACTGTGAGGAGATGGAAATACTTGAAAGTTTAGAAAAAAGAAAAATATACAAAGTCCACAGAGAGATTAGAAACACTGCAGAAGTACCCCAGTGAACTTCAGCTTCAAGGAAACACAGTCCAATTAGATCTCATGAGGAGAATTTGGAAGATGGACAACATACTTAAAGAAATTTGGATGCAATTAGGTAGGGAAAAAAAAAAAAAGCTGGAAGGAGGAATGATAATCAACAGCAAACCAAATGTGCATGAGCCATGTAAGAGGGTGGCAAAGCAGAGGACAGAAGCTGGAGCAGCCCAGGAGCCCCCGGTGCTGTGGCTTGGGCTCTCAGCAGCTAAGTTGGAAATTTTTGAGTTTGTTAGAGCAGGCACCTGGTAAGTGCTGCAGTGGGGAATAGTGAGAAAATGATAGATTAGTTGTTTATGTGTTTTCTTCCTAATTTCTTTGGATCTGATGTGATGTTCTAAAGGGCATGTTGTTCAAATATTGCAGCTATTAAATATGAGCATTTGAGCTAATGCTGAAGAGTGATGGAGCTAAATTATTACTCCTAAAGTACCAATGGTAAGTATTTGGCAGAATCTTCAAGTAATAAATCAAATCACAAATAAATAATGGAAAATACAATAGAATTGAGTACCCCTGAGAGTGAAACCAACTTAGTGCACATAGAGCAGCAACTAAACAATCTTTAGATCTCAAGAATTTGCTATTTCTGTAAGTGAAATATAAACACTTTTTACATCAGAATAAATGCTGACTGATTCATGGTTACATCATATAGTTAGTACTAAATTATTGAAGAAGTAGATTGGCTTTCTTAAAATGTTATTCAGATCACCTCAACAACTAATGAACTGCTTTTGGAAATCTTCATTTGCAGTTTACAAAATTGTAAAAGTCTTTTAAATTGTGTTGTAAACAATATCTCCCCCCACTTCAACTGTGTTAGTGTGAACAGGTAGCTTTTATTCTATTTTACTACATATTTCTAAAATTTGTATTTAGAATTAGGAAAAATAACCTACTGTTTTGGAGGCTTAACTATCATATAAAAGCATAAATTATTATAAGTGTGTTGATCATTTAACTTAACTAATAAAAATGTCTTCATTTGAGACCATTATTTTTATTTCAGTGAAATTCTACTTTGTGTTCAGCTGTAATCGCTTGCTCACACACTGACAATATGATTTGCTTGATGGAAGCAGGTGCTTCTTGCTGGTTGTTTACTTAGTTATGTTTAAGGAATGTTTTCAAGACTGACTGTTTTCTCTCACAGAACTCCACAAAAGTTTGAGGATTCTGGATCCTCCTTATTTGTAACTTTTTTAAATCAGAGAATCAATCCATCTGTGTTAGGAATCTATCACATAAATGTTTTAAAAATACTAATTTTCTTATTTCTGTTGGAAAGAATCTTTCAAACATGTTGAAGTTGAAATAGATAATAATAGTAATAAGAATCTGTAAAATTCTTTAGCAGTGCTCAGTGTGATTTTCCAGCTTCCAACAGCTGATGAGAGGCAAGATTTTTTGTGGAAATGTGTGAAACAGACAGAAGATCTTCTTTGCCAGCTGTTTCTTCTTACATATCTGCTTCCAGTTGGCCCACACTACTTGTTTTGGACATCACCAAACAGCCCACATTGCTGGAAAATCATTTGCATTGATTTTGAAGCTGTGCGTTCAGGAAGAATGTTTGAAGCAGCAGTGATAGGCTGGGGAGCATTTACGGCCTTAATTGTTTTTGGAACTAAAGGTGAAATACATTGGAAAATTGATCCGTCTGAACAGTAACCATTATTTTATCTTAAAGCAATATATGTAGCGTGGTTATGCATGAGATATGGCCTCCAAGAGAGAGCATCTCTTGCAGCTCTGTTGCTTAATTGAGAAGGAGCTGGAAGTCTGTCTGTCACCTCTGATGGGATCTATAAATGTAGCATCTATTGAGGCTTTTTGGGGTATGGGGATTAATTCTAAGGACTTTGTTACACATGCGTTCCTGTGAAATAGCTAACAGAACCTAGAGAAGAAAATGCTAGGAAAAAAGGATTTCTGATAACTCATTTGTCAGCTCTCTGTAAAATAATAGAAGTTTCCATCTTGTAGAAAACTCTGAGAATTAAGTCGGCACCACTTGCGAGTGGTGTTGGTTGTGGTTCCAGTAATCTGTTTAGTATTCTGCTGAACCCTGGGGCTGTCTGAGTGCTCTCTATCAATAACAAAGGTTCAGTTGTTTTATTTGCTTAGCAGTTTGCGCCAGCTTTAGTCAGCACATTGAAATCTACATTTTGAGTGCTTTTTTGAAACATTTGTGAAATAGATTTTTGCCTTCTGTTGATGATTAAGGTAACATGGTACAGTTCCAGACTGCAAAAAAATGCAATGGATTTTATTTGTGATTAAATAGATGCAAATCTGCATATATACTTTTTCCCTATATTTTTAACTTCAAACTGTGAGGCTACTTGGTCTGTGGGCATATTTATTCCAGAGTAGTACTGGTATAAGCAAATAAAAAGCTGGGCATGAAATTAGATTTTGATCAGAAAATGGAGTTCTGGTTATGTATTTTTTATGTGCGCAGTGGTATTATAGATTTACAATATTCGAGGGGTAAATATAATATGCATCCTAATTTCCGAAGACTGAAGTATATCTTTGTCACACCTGTAAACATAAACCAATTGAGTTCATAAAGTGAAGTTTGTAAACAACTCAAACTTGCAAGGTCACTTTGCAAGTCTTTTACAAGTTTTTAATCTTTTAAAGGTTTTAAAATATCAGCTATCTAATCCTTTCAAAAGCTCAGTGAGGAAAGCAGTGAGTACAGTCACACCGCTGAGCTCCAGGCAGCCAGAGTGAGGTTCCACCATGGCACCCGGAAACTTGCCTGACTCTGGATTTAAGCCCTGACTTGGTCTAGACTCACATTGGCATGGCATGATTTTGAGGAGATTTCCTGGTTTTGAAGCTTGCCTGACTCTGGATTCAAGCCTGTGCCCTGATTCCGAGTTGTTCTAGGCTCACTTTGGCATGGCATGGTTTTGAGGAGAACCAGTGCTCCTCATGGATGGCAAAGGCCATGGAGCATCCTCCAGAGAGCACCACAAGCTCTTCCTGCCCTGGGGCCACATCCTGGCTTAATGTTACCCAGAGCAGATCAGAGGGAGACAGTGAAATGAAGTGTCATTATTCCTGTTCCGGTGGAGGGGCTTTTTATCCAAATGTTTAAGCAAAGAAGCAATCATTAGAACGTTCTGCTTGTTAGCAGCAGTGATTGCTCTTGAAGGCTGTGTATTGCCCATACTTATTGATGTACTCTAGAAGTATGACCTGGTATTAATGAAAAGGCACTTGGTAGAATCAATTAATGCAGACGTTTGATTTATTATTGTTGCTCTTTGTTGTTCCATCAGTTATTCACTGAACGTGGTTGATTAGCCTGTTCTCCTTTGTTTCCATTTACAGTGGTAAAATCTTCTGAAGAGTTTGTTCAAAGCTTTCACTTTGGCGCATAAAGCTAATAAAACTAAGAAGATGCACTGTGCAAGATCTCTTCAGAAAGCTCTCTGCAGGGCTGTAGTACAGAGTTGAACAAGGCAGGTTAAACCATCTGATTTTGCATTTAATTCACAAAGGAGTGTGCTAGACATTGGTGGTTGTCTGGAGAACTGGTGATAAAAACAGGATGATATTGCAGCCTATGTGCCAGACAAAATAAAACACAGGAAGACCAAGACTGGCATCTCTAGAAGGGAATACAGATTACCTAGTTTATCACTGGAAGAGACACCAACTGTTTTCTCTTTCCACTGCAAAGAGGTGGGAACATTGTAGTTGTGGGTTGGATTTTTATTATTTTTTTTTTTAATATGAGGTAACATCAAGCCTCAAAAAGGGAACAGAAAAAAAAAAAAATTGACAATTGCTTTAGCTGAAATTGGTAATAGAGTACAGCTTTGATCATTTCTATAATGTGAAGTAATGTGAAGACTTGTACTGCAGGCACACAGGTGCCAGAATGGTTTTGGATTTAGGGAATCTCGACGACTTATTCATCGTGTGCAAGGTATGTTGTTGCTTTTAACACATTTTCATAGGTTTTGTTGTTTGATAGCATTTGCTAGTCATTTCCTATGGTTGAAAGAACTGTGTAGCATAAAACCACTTCATATTGTGTCCTTTAATTGACTATAATCAACAATTTACCACACATTGTTTGAAAGGGACTGTGTAATCTCAGCTACAAATATTGGTTATAGGATGGAGCTCCTGCACAAATCGCTTTCTCAAACAAAAAACTGTAATCAGTTTTAAATATCTACAACAAATTTTGTAAAATTATGTGATGTTGTGCACACTGTATTATAACAGCACCTTATTTAAATGAATGGGATATTTGAATGTTTATAACACTTCATGGGGAGGTTTATTATGGAGTAGTTGAGAACGTAGAGGGTAAGTGGTATTTCAAAATAACAATTAAGATATTGTCAAAAAAGATGGCTGCATTTGAAAAACAATCAAAGTTATCCACGTGGATAATTTGTGGACAGCCCTGTTATGCTCTGGCTGTGGTTTATGTGGAAAGGACTGGAAATATTCTTTAGTCTCCAACCTGCAGTTTGTGTTTGCCACCTCCTGAATGCTGCTGGGTGGGGACTGAGGGGCACCAGGCCTGTCCCACCGTTCTTCCAGGTTCTGGGGGAGAGAGCTGTGCTGTGCCAGGAGCGGCTACTCCCAGGGGTGAGCAAACAGCAGGAGAACAAAATGTGTCAGATACTCCTAGGCTTGAAATAATGAAGTACAACAGGATTTAACTTGGTGGAGAATGAGGGCAAACCCAGCATTTTGTGCTTCATTCACTTTACAGTGGTGTTGTAGTCTTTTGATGAGGGTATGTAGTTATAAAACAAAAGGCAATGTCTTCAAACTGAAAGAGGGCAGGTTTATATTAGATATTAAGAAGAAATTCTTCACTGTGAGTGTGACAACTGGAACAGGTTGCCCAGAGAAGTTTTGGATGTCCTATTCCTGAAAGTATTCAGGCCAGTATTCAGGTTGGTGGAGCTTTGAGCAAACCAGTCTAGTGGAAGGTGTCCTTGCCCATAGCAGGGAGTTTGAAACTAGATGATCTTTAAGGTCCTTTCCAACCCAAACCATTCTGTGATTCTATGATTTGTGGCCTGTTTGGATAATGGCTTCTCTCTAGCCCTTGGTGGTCAGTACCAGCATAATTTTATAAGCAGTGCACTGTAAATAAGAAGAGGAGATAATTTTTTTCTTCAGGACTTTGTTTCATTGATTCTTTTGGTCCTATCATGCCACAGCAGGCAGTTCCATAAATTTATGTCTGTTCCTCTCATGTCTGTCTTGGAATAAGATAAACAATACTCTAAACCCTAGATGGGAAATTATTCATTGCTCCTTGCCACCTCCAGCAGCCTTTGGTAGAAGTATCGTGTTGCCTTCTCCATGCACTGCATCACTCCTTGCTGCTGCATTCAGTAGCAATAGATTCACCAGTGACTTTTCCCTTCTGTCATATTCAGCAGTGGAACAATTAACGCTGACTTTCAGATTGTTATCATTTTGCATTTTCATTAGCACCTGCTTTGACAAACAGGATCAGTTCACAGCTCGGAGTGGCTGTGTCAGCCTGTCTGCAGCCCTCTGCAGGTACCATTGTAAACCAAACCCTGTGACTGTTGCTGTCTCCGGCGTACAGACTGGAGAATTCGGGATTGGTGCAGCTAAGACTCTGCAGTGGAGTTATGAAGGAGCCTAAACTAGAAGGGATAATTAAGCAGGGCTTTTCTGCAGCTGTGTAATTGCTTTGTACAGCAGGTCATGGCTGTGCTGCAGTAATAAATTGTAATGTTGTCCATGCCTTTTAAAACGTTATCTTTGCTTTTGCATGTGAGGAAATAACAAATAAGATGTATTCCAATTTGCAGGTAATCCAGCTCATTTAATTCTAGTTTGCATACATCACATTTTAGTTGAATTTATCACCGCTACCAAAATCACCTCTTAGAAGGCAAAGTCTGACTAATTCTGGCTAATCTTGGCAATGGTGCAAGCAATGCTTTTATTTGCATTTGGTTTTGTTGCCATGTCATACTTGTCAATTAAAAAAAAAGAAATATTCAAGCTTTTTTTTTATTTATTTCTGAAGCTTATAGACTCAATTACCAATTCACAATAAACCGTTTTCTTAGAACTGTTGTTTTTAGGATATTTGGAAGCAGTTCACTAACAGATTGGTAAAAGCAAAAACCCTTAAGGTTCCAAGCCACCTATGACAGCATACTTTTAGCTGTAAAAAATTCACTATAATACTTTTAGCTGTAAAAAATTCACTATAATTTGAATTATTTTAATACATATTTTAGCATAGTCTTACAGACTACTCCTGTGATATTTTTCTTTTCTAAAAGTGAAATTTTTCCTTTCATTTTAATAGAGTTTTAACTATTTAACAAATGCTTTTTGGGATCTTATTACTGAACATTTGATTCAAAGCTTTTGCTTTAGTCTCAAAGTTAATAAAGTTTTGAAAGAACTGAATTTAAATGTGAAAGACAATTTCTTAATACATGACTGTTCAGTTTTCACTGAAGAATTACTGGAAAAGTAAAATATGCTAAATTACCATCTGTAATTTAAAGCCAAATCTATCTCTAAATGTTGTCTTGTGGCATTTAATCATCGGAGCTAATATCTGTGCACTTCCCTTGGCAAACTAGATCAGAAGAACCAACAGGGACTTCAGTCCAAGCATGCAGGAAGTGTTTCTGCTGAGAGGGGCAAAAATACGGCTTTGTTTGGGTTTTTTTGTTGTGTTTGGTTTTTTTTTTGTTTGGTTTTGGTTTTGGTTTTTGGTTTTTTTGTTGTTGCTGTTGTTGTTTTGGGTTTTTTTTTGTTGTTGTGGGTTTTTTTTGCTGTTGTTGTTGTTGGGTTTTTTTTTTTTTTAATGCACGTTTCATCACTCTTTTCTGTCCCAGTAGTAATTTCAAGCACTTAGTTAAAATTTTTCTGTTGTTGTGTTAGAATGAACTTTCCCCATAGCAAGGGAACCTCAAGCCTTTATTGGAGTGAAGCAAAGACTATATGTATGTGTTTTCTTAAAAAAAAAAAAAAAGAAATTAAAAAAAAACCCAATTGAAATGCAAGCAAACAGATAAATGATTGCCTTGGGGTAAATGCAGTTTGCTTGCCTAATACTCAGCCTTGTGTAGTCACAAATAATGATAATTTCTGCAGTTCAGTAGCATGGGTAGGCTTATCACTGTGTAGATGTAAATGTGTCACTGATCTTTTTCCTGTACCTGTGCTAAGTCTTATCTCTCAAAAATTAAATTAGACAATAACCCAAGTTACTTTTTTGAACTTCAAAGAAGTTCTGGTCTTTCTTCTTGTCTCCTTGGTGCCTAATGTTCAAATGTTTTAAGCTTGCATGTTTTCACTAGGCAAGTGAAAAGCAAATTTAATATGAAATAATGAGATTTTGTGTCCTTTCTTGAAGTAGTTAATGGATTTAGCAACTCTGCTTCAAACTGCTTATTTTCCAGTGACTGCTGTATCAACTTTCTTTCCCTCTTGAAGGGGAAACACAAACTTCCCTTCCTCCCTTGGCAAAGACTGAAGTGTAGGTGCTTAGGTTCAAGCTGTTTTATGTGTTGGGTTTTTGTTGGTTTTTTTTGGGAGTTTCTTCCAGCAGTTTTAATGAAAGTAATATCTGTTTGAGGTCTCCTGCCCTGCTGTGGTCTCCAGGTTTTCCCAAATGTCAACACACCTCCCTCTTGCCAAAGATATGCTCATTTATGAAATTGATTGTTAATTTGTTTGCTTTGCCCCAATTATTTTACAAAATGTCTCATCTTTTAAGAACTGTCTTTTCTGTGGGTGAGGGTCAAATCAAATTGCTGCTCTGCCGGTAACATCATCAGTTCATCTACTGCTTAAACTTTGTTCAGCTCTAATGCCAGGAGCACAGAACTCTGAAAGAGAACAGCATTCTTTGCCTGTCCTCCAGTTTGTCACTAAAACTTCCTGTTCCTGTATCTACTCACTGCACTATTTCAGATGCTGAATATAGGGGGCTATCTTCCTTCACACTAAGAAATAAACAATTAATGTTTTTTGCAGTTTGTATAGTGACTCTGTCACTGAGTAATTGAATCTGAATTATTCATCTGCCAACTAGTGACATGAAGTGTGTTACAAGTTTTCCAAGTATATATAAAATATTTTTTCCAAGCTGTATTGTATTAATTTGTGGTGGAGGTAGCAAATTCAATTTGCCTCACTGAGAAAGCAAACCAGAAAGTTAATTCAGTTTTCAGTTAGCATGTGAAATCAGCGGAATAATAAAACATAGGAAGGAGAAGCAAATCTAAAAACTTGATTCAAGACTAAAGAAAAAATACCTGAGGGAGCACAACTTCGGGGTCGCGCAGCTAGAGAAAGTATATATCCAGTAAAATGTGTGGCATGTAATGGGGGAAAATAAAAAGCGAGAGGATCTTGGATGAGGCACTTGATACCTGTGAGTGTTGGGGTTGCAGTACTGGGGCACATGGAGCAGTGACAGCAGCCCAGCCCATCTGTGTGGCTGCTGAGCCACGTGTGTGGTGGCCAAGGGATGCTGAAGCAACACTTGACAGTCCAGGGTTGTGATTATCACTTCAGTCAAGGACTGAAGCCTGAGAAAGAAATTGTCTTGTCCAGAGAAAACGCTGGAAATGCTGATTTGGAGACAACTGCTGTAGATAAATGTTATTTCAAAAATTGGATATAAACTCCATTGCCATTGCTCAGAAGGCCTCTTTTTCTCCTTAATAAGATCTTTAGGGGGTTTTAAAGGATCATCTCTTTCATAGAGGAAAAAACCCAGCTAGGATTTCTGTTGTCTTGCATAGTTTCTAGGACAAAGTGAAAGAAAGGGATAGTTAACAAGGCACAAGAGTGAAATGGACTTTCTGAACTAATAGAATTGATGCTGTAACATAACTGATAAGCTGAACATGGGGAAAAAGGGAGTCTCGGTCAAAAGCAGAGGAAGCCTGACAAAGAATCAATACATGTGCAAAGTTCTTCAAGGACTAAATGGATCTGGATAGAGGGATCCATTCTTTTGACTAAAGAACAGGACAGATTGCTCCAGCTCCTGCTGTTGGGGAACTGCAGACAAATTTGTTTTGAAAGTCTTGTAAGGCCAGCTCTAAGAACAAATTATAATTAATATCCAAATTATTTCTTCGTTACATTTCTCACTTGAAAGATGCTGGGAAAAAAGCTAATTTAAAATGTGTTATGATCTCCTTCACCATGATTAAAATAGAGAAGTCCCCAGTGTAAAAAACCTCTAGTCAAAATTTGTAGCTTTAAGTGAGGTTTTACACTTACATCTAAGGAAATGTTTGCTCTTGAGTGGACAGCAGGCTGTTCGGAGAGATAGTTACTTAATATGCAGAAAGTTGGAAACATTCTAAAATGGATAAAATTACTGTTTTTATCAACGAAATCTAAAATGTAAATGGTTGCAGGAATTTCTTTATTTATCTTCATGTTTCTCATGTGTGAACCTGAAACTTTACAAATGTTGCCATTTTCCTGTTCTTTTAGGCAGGTAGATATTTAACAGAAGTAAGAAATTAAGCAAACCAAACTCATTCAATACCAGATTGAATGCTTTTGTGCCTGTCTCCTCTGCAGTAGCTGAAGTAAAACAAATGAAGTGTTTCTCGTCACACTCAGTCTGTCAAGCATAACAAACTTGTATTTCAAGTAAAATAAAGCTGGCACCAGAACACAGTAAGCCAGGATGGTGCTTGTCGTGAGCTCCATGGCATTAATTTTAGTCCAGAAGCATTGTCAGTTCACAGGTCCTTAAAATAACCTCTTTGCTTGTGTCTTTGACTAGATAAAACTGCATCTGCTTATTAGTTTCAGCACAGCAAAAGGAACAAAAGCTCAGCCAGAATTTGTTTTGGTGGTTAGCTGTGAAATACTTCAGCTGTACTCTGCCTTACCTCCACCATGAGCACTGCTGGGAGCTGAGGCATCTTGATTGCAAAACTCCTGAGAGGGTATCAGAAATCAGGTAGACCATCACATCGAATTCAAGGGAATTAGAATTTAAGAGATAATAATTTTTGTTACTGCACAGACCATTTATTTGTTTTGTCAGTGGCTGGATGAGGTGTACCAGGTATTTAGACTGTCCTAGAAACTGAATGTGATTGACTTGACCTTATTCTACCCCGGTGGTTTAAGTAGAGCTTCAGTTCTGTGCCTTGACAGGCGGTGACTGATGGGACACGCAGGCTTGTCTAAGTACAAGCAATCTGCCCATAATACTCAAGGCAAAGTAATTGGCATTTCCCTCTGTCTGCACAGCCTTGTGACTGCTGGGCCCAAAGATCCATCAGCACGGACGTACTTATGTGAATGCCTGGAGTCCTTTCTGCCCAAAGTGGTTTTAATCAGCGTGCAAATAATGTAAATAAATGCAAACGTGAACCACTCAAGAGAAGAAGTTTCACCTCGTATTTTTTTCTATTCAGTTATTGTCATGCCTGTGTTTATGCCATTATGTATCCATATTGTACCATTCCTTTATTCTTTTTGATTTTGAATGCTTTATATTTGGCAAGACAACTTCGTGCACAAATTGCAAAACCAGTATGACCTGAACTAATAAATTTTCCATGAGCTGGGCTCAGTTTCTTATTTAGCTGTAAGAAATCTACTCAAAATTTGCTTTTTTTTTAGTGTGTGTTATGCTAAATGTAAGCCTTTGATCAGACAGTACATGAATAAGGAATGTTGTTTTTCTGAATTAAGTGGAAATGAGGCCTAAGGCAGCCTGCTGTTATGATGGTAAGTACTAAATAAAATATAAACGAGTTAAACTTTGCAACCTTCCAAGGACAGGCATAATTTTATATATTGAAAGAAATCTTATATAATGAATTAAGAGATTTGTCTTACATCATGTCATGTATGCATAGTTACAGCTTTAAATACAAAATTGAAATTTAAAGTGCTGTAGTCTTAGAATACAGAAAATTTTAAAAATCTACTTCCTCTCCATTAACATTTTCTTAAATTATCACAGTATTTTTTTTACCCTTGTATTTTGCTGATCTTTAAAAAATATGCTTTGGAGTTCTACTTGTATTTCTTTCTTGGTGGCCTAAAGGCATAAAAAAACCAGCTGATTCTTTATTCAGCATTACAACTCTTTTACATCCTTTTTTCTTTTATTTCAAAAGAAAATTTGCTAATCCAGCAAATTGGGCCAGAGATGAGTCTTGAAGATGTGATGACAAAAAAGTAAATGAACAATTTACCAATATTTTTTCACATTCATGAAACTGTTATGATTTTCAGCCTTCTTTGGCTATTGGGGAACTATTCGTAGTCTTTTGAATCCATCACCTTTTCATTCTTTGCCTTTTTTTTTTTTAATATTCCTTGGCTATTGGTTTTCTTCCTCTTGTTTGACGGTCTTTAAATTTCAGTTTTGGCATTTCTCAATTTATCAGCTGTATTGTGCGGATCTAAATTTTGGTCACAAATGCTAAGATTTTTAAACTTTGATGTAAGTTATTCCATGACAGTGACAAGAATAGAGCAACTATTCCATGCAGCTCCCCACTCTCCCTCCTCATGTGACCACAGGCAACACTTGTTTTGTTTTGTTTGGGTTTTTTTTGTTTGTTTGTGTTTGTTTGTTTGTTTTAATTTAATTTAATTTTGTTTTCCCGGATGTGGTTAGCTGGATACAGGCCTTCAGTATCTGTGTAGGCTTACACAAAATGGGGTGTCACTGAAATCCCTCAAGACAAATCCTCCCCTGTTTCTGTGGCTACTCAGGCAGCTGGAAATATTCTGATCCCCTCTTTGCTGCCTTGTTTCTCTGATATGGTCTTACTGTATCTTGTTTCATCAGTTTTTCACTTGATGCATTTTAAGTGTAGTTTGTCATTTTTTACCAGCATTCTAAGTATGTTCATCCATTAAATGCTTTATTAGAAATATTTCATTCTTAGTACAAAGCTTTCAAGCTAATAAGTAGAAACTGCTGCAGGTGTTTTGTTTCAAAACTGGGGATAAGCGTCTATAACTTTTTTGTGTCCTAATTTTATTCTGTGCACCATTTAGATAAATTATTGAACATAGTGCATATGTTATTTAAAAAGATTGGTAGATATGCGTAATATTTTCATGTGCTGCATTATCAATGGCAGTTCATAGAAACCATTTCTCATTTCAGATTGGAGCTTTTAAAGTTTCAGCCTCCCGTGAAAGCAGAACCCATAATTTTGTAACACATACTAAGTTTAGTATTTTTCTAATGACAAAGATGTTAAAAGGTTTTAAACTACACAGAAGTTTTGCTTGCTTAATCTAATAATCCCACCTTTATAAAATAAAAACCCATTTGAGACAGGGCTTCATCGCTTAAAGGAAAATAAGATAGTTTATGTATTGATTAATTTTCCTGTGTAGTTGTCAATAATGCCACAAAATGAGTACAAATTAGCTTACCATCTTAGGTGTAAGTACCATTTATTATGTTCTCTGAAACTGCTATCACAGCCATTTTATTTTATTTTAACTTTATGACAGTCATTATGCTCTAGGAGCTTTTCTGTGAATAGAGGAAAACCACACGTGGTTGCCAAGATAGTGACAGGGCAGCCTGACCTTTCTGCCCAGGACTCTCCTGCTGCTGCTGCTCCGTGGGGTTTGACACTGTGGTGACAGAACAGAGTGGGGCAGGTGATGAGAGGAGACCGGAATCTCCATGAATTTTCATTAAAACCTAAAATACTGCCTTTATTCCTTATTTTGATCTTGTTCAAACCAATACAAACCAATTCAAACCAGTTTAAACTGGTTCAAACTGTTGGGTCTGGTCAAAACCTGTTCGAACTGATTGAATCCAGTCGAAACTGGGTTGATCCATTCAGAACTGGTGGTATCTGGCCAAAACCAGTTAGCACTGGTTGGATCAGATTGGAACTGGTTTGAACCAATTAGAACTGTTTTGAAGCAGTTGAAACCTGTCTGAAGCAGTCAGAAATGATCAGATCTAGTTCAAACTGCTTTCAACCGGTCAGAACCAGTTTGTTCTGGGCTGAACTGGTTGGATGCTATTTAAACCAGTCTAAACCATTTTGAACTTGTTGACACCAATCAGAACTGGTTGGATCCAGTTGAAATTGTTCAGTTTTTTGTTACTGATCCCATCAGGGAAGAGAGATGTAGTTCTTGGTCACTGTTACTAATGTGCATCTCTTAAGGAAGGTGTTCTGGAGAGCAGCCATCAGCTTTTTCTTCTAATTTATTAACTTGTAGGGTCAAAAGGATAAAGATGCAAATCAGGCTTCTGGGCAAGTTTATCTCCTTTCAAGCCACAACTTTGCATCTTAACTTTAATCTTTAAGAGCAAGGTGCGTGTCAAGCACCCTGTGTTAGTGTGGCCTAAAGAAACACAGTGTATATGCAAAATCAAGCATTTGTTCTTAATCTCATTAAAGTCTTAAGCCTACTCAAAGAACTATTAGTCTCAGTGTAATGATATTAATTCTTGTAGACCAAATTATGCGACTATTAGAAGTCATTCCTAATAATGGGACAATCAGAACTGATAGAAACAGACATTCCATATGTACTCCGTCCTCTGGTGTTACCCTTAGCGTTCGTAAAACCTCTTGGGGCTAAGATTGATGGGGATAGTTCAGTAGACAAACAGTGTGGAGTTATGGTGAGCGGTCAGCACCTCAAGTTCTTCACAAGAAATCCTTGGTATTGATGGTTCTTTCTTCTCATTGTTGGGAAAAGTGGGATGTTGACCTAGAGTGTTTCTTCCTCCGCAGCTGGAGGCTGGTTCATTTTTACGGTTTGGCAAACACAGTTTATTAACTTGATCTTTATTGATGTGTAAAAACATTTTTTTTCTTCAGCTCAGAAACTTGTGCTCCCTTAGTGACTATAATTGACCATTTCTGATTTGTGTTTGTAGCCCTGGCAGCTTTGCCGTCATCCTGTGCTCCCTCTCTCCTGGCCTTTGCTGTCATCTGGTGTTTGTACTTTTTGTACCTGTATTGAAATCTCCTGGTTTTCTTCAAGGTGTGGTTTTCTGATAGCCTAAATTAGGTCTCATTACCAGAAACTAATCACATATACATCTTTTGTTCTAACACCAGTAACGATTCACTTGACAACAATAATGATCTCTTAGAAGACACTCATCCATAAAGTAACATAAAGCCTCAAAAATATTTTTGCCAACATTGCTCAAGCCATGCTGCTGTTAAAAGGAATGCACTTGAACCAAACCTTTAAACTGTGTTCTCCCAAATGTCTTCTCTGGTGTTTAGCAGGGCAGAGAAAGAACGAGCAAACACAGAGAGCACAGGAATATGGGAAAGACTCCTGACAGCCATAGGAAACTGTCAGCAAGAGGAAAGCAGGAGTGGAAGATTTTGTGCCAAGATTGAAGGATGCTAAGAAAAGTTAGAGGCTCTGAGATGAGCTTGAGGTGTGTTGATTTATAGGGAAACTATGAACAGTGAGAAAACTAGAACAGTAAGAAATGCCATGCAAAAATAATTTTTTCTTGTTTGTTGTTTTAGTGGCAAGGGGATAATTTTGTGTGTGTCTGTGTTTGGGTTTTGTGCTTTTTCTAGGTCCATATATTTCTTTATGCTATGAGGTAAAGATGTACTGTGTTTTACAGGTATTGTGTTTTCTTTCACACATAATCTAAAGTAGACATGGAATAGAAATTCTTGTGTATTATAGAAATAAGGTCAACGCTGGTCTTGGAGACCTAAAACAGTTTTGCTTTTGGACTGCTTTCCTGTCAAATATTAATAGGCAGATGTCACAGCCAGGAAATGTGCCAAGAGGCTCAGGGATTGAACAGGGGGACAGCTTAATATAGTAATCTTGCACGCTGCAAAACAGCTTTGGGGTTAGAGGCATTGTAGCTTCAGACGTTTTATCTTCAGACAAAGTTATGGGTGTACAGCCTGAACTAAGTAGGCTTGCTGGCAGCAGGGCGTGCTGGCATCTCAGAGCCCCGGAAGGTGGCATCGCGCTGTGGCCTGACCGTTCCTGCAGAACTTGTGTGGGAGTTGAACTCGAATTGGCAGAAAGGCACCCACTCAGTGCCTGCAATCCACAGAAACTTCAGCAACTACGTGTGTAAGACATTGCACAGGAACAGCTCATCCATCTGCTCTTTGGGTGAAAAGTTACAAGGAGAAAAGGAAACAAACAAAGGTCTTGTTTGGTTCTGCTCAATACTTTTCTTCCAGCTTGTACAGGTTCAGGCAAACATGGCTACAGCAGTGCAGTTGAACTGTTTTCAACAAGCTCTCCAAAAGCTTTGCTTGTGATCAAGGAGCATTTAAATATGTTTGGAGTATTTGTTTTTGCTGAAGAATGTATTTGGTGCTGGTAACTTGGTTTGCAAACTGCAGATTGAGGTGCAGATTGAGCTCTGGTGGGAGCCCAAGACAAAAAAAAGGCCTTGATAACAGAGGGCAAGAAGATGGGTGTCACCAGCCAGGCACTGGGAGACAGAGGAGGAGAGGGGAACTTGGGAGGAAGAGTGAGACCTTGGTGTGCTTGGACTGTGAGGGGATAAAAGCCCAGGGGTTCCTTTGGGTTATCTCCTCAGAGGCACCAGCTCGGGCTGCTTCTGTCTTACTGCAGCTTTATGGAACAAGATGTCTGACACTCTGCTTTGGGAAACCTGGGATTGAGCTGGTGAAGAAACCTGGCCTGACTGTGAGTGAGGTGTGTGGGGAGTCCAGTGGAAACCCACCAGCTCACTGGGGCCACCGCTGGGAAGGGGCTTTGGTCCCAGCAGTGAAAATCTGTGGCATTGGGAGTGTGGCTATCAGAGAGTCTTCTGAATGGTCACACCGGGAAGTTCCCTTAAGATTTTCATTGTTTGGTTGCTTTTTTGTTGTGTGCTATTTTAGTTTGTTGGGTTTGTTTGTTTTTTTTTTCCCTCAAAAGCAGAAGAATTTTTAGCATTTTTCAACGTCTATGTAATCCAAACGTTTTTCTAAAATCTGCTCCTGCGTCAAAATTTGAACTGTGTGTGTGAAGTGACTCACTTTGAACAGCCTGGCTTGTGGCTGTCCCTGTGGGTGACAACCACTTCTCCCCACTCGCTGCTTTGAACTACAGTAACACCAGTCATTATGGGTCACAGTGTGAAGACCTAACATGATAACTGCCTTTGCACGTAGAGTGATTATAACTGTCAGAAATAATGTTGGGAGTGTACTAGAATATTTTTCTGAGAAAACTACCAAAAAGTGTCTGGAGAATATATAAGAAATGTTTTGTTTTTATGCTTTGGTAAATTCTTCTGCAGAAAGGTTATTTGGTTTTTGTTTGTTTTTCAGAAATTTTGATTAGCTGGTGTTAAATGCTACTCAGTGTTATTTTTTGTGCTTACTCAGTATCTTGCAGGCAGAGGTTTTAAAGTACATCACACATTTGTGGCAGAACCCATAACTGAAACTCAAATTTCCTGGCACACTTAGCATCTAATTAGTGGCCTTGGTTTCAAGTGGATGCATGTGGGTAGGTCAATACACATGTATTAAACTCTGTAGAACAAAACAGAACTGAGTATTTACATTTGTACTTGCAGGAGCAGGTTCCAAATTTACTTTTATTTTCTCAAATATTATATAACAACCATTGAGAACAGGAAAAACAACTGAATATGATTAACCTGTCATTATGTTAATTATATATGGTGTAAGGTTGGGATGGCAGCAGCAACTCATCAGTTTTGTTTCAAACACAAGTCTTCCTGGCCAGTGAGGATTTAGTAAGTTTTAATTCCATCACACATGCTGAGGTTAAGCTCAGTTGGAAGAACTTTATCCCTGAAATTTTTAGTCAAAGCTTAATCACTCGATTAACTTCCTGAAACTAGAGGATTGACCTCAAATCCTCATCCTTAATAAGAACTTTACAGTAGATAAGATTCAGTAGAAAACATTTCTCTAACTCCAGAAAGGCTTTTCTATACATTTTTTAATGAAACTGGAAGGATGCAGTTACCCTTCCATTATCAAATCAACCTTCACTGAAATTTAAACTTCGTGACCAAAATTGCAGTTCACTTGCTATTTGACTTTTCAGACTTCTTGCTTCTCAGTGTGAAAATATAATTACTCGTCTACCAGTTAATGCTGCCTACCTCAATTCAGTTGAAGGGATGCAGCATCCACACTGCTCTTAGTCCCCAGTTTCTTGTTGAGACTGAAACACTTGCTATAAACATTCTTGCGGTGCCCTGCAATATTCATTATGACTAAGCATTGGAATGCTTTTAGTGGGGGGAAAAAAGAAAAATCAAAGCTATCATCCACCTTCAGAAAAATGTCAGAATAGATATTTGCATGTATTTTGTATTGTTATTTCCTCAGCTGAACTGATTTTTCAGGGTTAGATGAGGCTTTATTCAACTGGAGCTTTTCCAGGTTTGATGGCCTGCCTCAGGTTACTCCTTCAGACTGAGATTTGCAGAGCAGGGAGTTGCAGTTCATTTGACGGTTTGGTAAATGATTACTTTGTTCCTTACAAAAAAGCAGGATAGCTTGACTTGAGTTGCCAGTCAAGTAGTTTTGCAGTATTTGTTATCTAGATTTTCCCTATCCATTAACCTTGTTGGTTTTGGTTTTTTGGGGTTTTTTGCCCTTTTTTTTTTCCTCAGAATATTCTTGCTTTTTTACCTGAAGTTAAAACTTTCCTTAAAAATACTTAGTTTACAATTGCTTTTAAATGCACTTATGTTCTCTTTCCCCTCTCTGTAAAACTTTTACTGAATCTTTCAGGCTTGATGATGTGTTACTTCTGAAATGAAGAAAGCGGGAGCAAGATCTCTCTCCTTTGTTTACTTATCCTCCTTTGGAGTTACACTGGCAGCTTTTCCGTGTCATCCTTTGCAATGTGGTGTAGCATTTGGAATTATCAAAAATCCCTAACTGCTAGGTACTTGGATTCTACTTAATTACAGTGAGATTTGTATTCCTAAATCACTTAGTACAGATTGCCATATTCCCAGGTGTTAACACAAAGCAGTCACCATACCTGAAGAGCATCTACTGGGCAAGAAATTGGACTTTTTCCAGCCAATTACCAAATGCTAATTAGAAGATGAAGTAGGTCAAATGAGAATGAATAACTTCTCTTGCTCGTCTTTGCTGAAGTTCTTTGAGCGGGCTCACAGGCAAGGCTTGGGAGATATCGCAGCTTCCACAGGCAGATGTTTTATGTGCCCTGGCTCATTTCACTACGGCTCTTCTACACCGTGTGTTTCCTATCACTAGAGCTCATCTAATTTTTGTGTGATTGATAATTGCTCCTGTGGTCCTTTAATGCACGCTTCCTTTTAATGTGCTACTGGTAATTCTATAGGTCATTCCTAAATGCCTCCCAAAAGTCGAGTGAGGCTGGAACTGGTATGGGAAACCTAATTTAGCGCCAGCATAAAATAATATCTAAACTTACGTGGTGGTAAATGAGACAAGAAATACACTTCTATGGTTTGTGGGCTATGTACAGTTTTGGGAAAAGCTTCTTGATAACAGTGAATGATATGCAAGAGTACAATTTGAAGTGTATAATACCGAGGTTGCTACAGGATTATGATGTTATTTAAAGCATTTTGATGTTTACAGGTGGTCCAGTTGTAGAAAAAAGTTTGAATTTCACTCATCTGTATTTATGGAGTGAAGGAGTGCAGAAGATGTCAGAGTTCTGTAAACAACAGAAGTTTTCAAGATGTCGTCTACAAAATATGATAAAAAATTAGAGTACATTTTTAAGCTTTAGTTTAGATTTTGGTTTCTGAGTTTTATTTTCAATAGTACTAAGGTTCTTTTCTGCTAATTGCTGCCTATGTAATGCCATTTCAATAAATTACACAATTTCTACAGCATTTTCCCACTTTTATTTATGATAACAATTTATACTCCACAAAGAGGCCAAGACCTCTCCCTCCCAGAAGGAACACAAAAATGTAGATTCTTTCTTGTCCCTTCTGCTGTTCTTAAATCCTGATCTTGTGAATTCTTTTGGGTGTTGTGGTTTCGTTTGGTTGGTTTTTTTAAAATTTAAATGTAATAGTCCTAACAATAAGAATTTAAACTTGATCAACTTTATAGCAATATTCAAAAAGTATGGTTTTGAAGGGAAAATGAAACAGCCAAGAACACATTAGATGTAAAACATAAGATAATTTGACTTTAATTTTTTTCTGAGGAGGAAGAATGACATCTGCTAGCTGCCTGGAGTTGGGAAGAAATCTCCCCTTGAGACTTTCTTATATCTTCTGAAACACCTTATTCTGTCAATGTCACAGATGGAGCATCCTATTAGACTACTTATACTGTAATTTTTATATTTTATCTATGAAGTGCAACTCTAAAGGAATCATGGCAGGAGAAAAAAAGCACATTTTAAAATGCAATGAGCTCATCAGTGAGTAAGCCTTTAATAAGATTAGAAATATGCATAAATATCTTCCTGCATAAAGTCCATGGTATGAAGAATAATGTAAAAATCCTGTTGAAATCCTTCCTGCATGGACAGTATGAGAATATTTTTTTATTTAGTGCTTGGCATTTTATTCCTTTGCTTAAGACAGTTGAAATATCTCTCTGTTTTTTAATTTGAACACTTTTTTAAGGGTAGTATTTTGGAGCATTCTGTTGTGTTAAAGTGGGTGGGGAAATTGGTCTTCCTTCAGTTTCTGGCACAACAAAATTACATGTTTTTTACATCTGGAAGTCTAAAGCCAAGGACTGAAGCTTTCTGCTTTTATGATGAAAGGCAAATGAGTTGTTATTCTAATTATAAATTTAAAATATCAATAGAAGTACTCACTAAGTAGCAATAAACATCTCTCTATAAATTTCCTGTTCTATCGATTGTATCTCATATGATAACCCATTAACTGATTGCTGTTGATCAGCAAAATGAAGCGAGATTATATTTATTACTTTTCACTGCCGGCTCTCATAATAGATTATTATGGTAAACGGGAAAGGCAGAAAAGAGTAATTGCTGCTTCATTTATGTTAATTATTCGTTATTTTTAATATCAAACTCTTTTAAAACATATACATGGAATAAATTAAATCACCAGTTTATTGTTGTACAATTAAAATGCAACAATTGTTTGCTTGTTTGAGGCTTTGAAAACAACTGATTTTTTTTTTGTAATTTTGCTTCCTACAGTTCTGCAGCTCTCACATTACTGTATAGTTGAATTTTTTCCTATGTCAGGAAACAAATATTAAGAATGATAGTGCAGCTGCTGTGCATATGTGTAATTGTTGACCTTGCTGACACTTTACTTTTGCATTGACAACCCCAGCTTAGAAGGTCAGTGTGCTAATTCCCAACATGGACAGAGTGTAAACTTACTCTGAGCTTTCTCAACTACTTTATTAGCAGGCTGATTTGTGGAAGAGGCTCTGCTGCCTTGATGGATCCGTTTTTCTGTTTTGCTCAGTCTATTTTATGTGCCATGGCTGTCGGTACAGTCTGCAGAGGTCCTTATATTACCCTCACCTCTGTCACCTGAATGTCACCAGTCAAATGGCCAGAGTAGCCTGTTTTCCAGGCACTGAACTAATGCAAATGCAAAATATTAAAATATTTTGTTGGCTTTTTGTATTTGGGTCAAATTCAAATGTCCTGTGACTGGCAACAGGAAAATACATGACCATAGTGAATTTAACTTGTGATTTCAGTGTTGTGCACTCATCCTTATCTGATGTATCCAAAAATCATTTTGTGTACTGCAAATTACCATATTAATAAGATCTTTCAGAACAGAAGCCAGTGGCTAGGTCTTTGTTGTCATCTGAACTGGTTCTGAAGCTTCTTTCTCACAGTGAGCACTAAAACTGTTTTTTATGACTTTATCTTCCATTTGAACTAGATGATCTTTAATGTCTCCTTGAGTTGTGTGCAAAAGTGAAGTGTAATTCCTATATTTCACAGTGTAACCGGTGTGCCTGTACTTTTCTGACAAACAGAACAAGCAAAACCATCACTTATGTTGAATTAGCACTTACCCCAGTGGCAGCCAAAGGTAAGTGTAGTTTTATATCAACTCCGGGAAATCCCTCTCTGTGTGAACTGCAGTACACAATGGGCTGTAATGGGAATTTTACAAATCCCTCCCTGCAGGGATTTACATTGTCAGTAGTCTCCTGCATATAATGTGCCATAATTGAAAGTCAGGGTTTTTTTTCCTCCTAATTATACAATAATATCGTTTTACGTGTCATGTAAAAGCATGTATTTTCATGGTTTGCATATATCTACTTTGAGCAAATCAGAAAGTGATGGTAATTTTTTCATATTTCTTTTTTTTTTTTTTGATGCTAAGTATTGTTTGTTACTTCTTAATCTCCATGTTTCATACCACGAGGTTGTTTCCCATAGCCTGGTGGCATTCCAGCTTAGTCAGAAACAGCTATAGCACTGAAACCAAAGCTGGCTGGACTGAAAAGAATGGACAGCTTCTTTTTACTGAACTGAGTGTCAAGGTCCTTTGACCATGCATTTATTTGTGGCAGAAATGGATATTTCAGAGCCACTGATGTAATGATTGTATTTCTTAAATAGCCTGAATTACATGTACTCACAGATGGTAAAGGTGTCTAGAAAACTGGGTAAACCAAAATGAGAATTAGAACTGTAAGAAATGACTGTGGAGGTTGGAAACCTTGACATATTGAAGATATTTGCGGTGATCACAAAGATTGAAGTCTTGTGTTGGTCTGTCTAGGCAGAGTAATCTTGAAATTTTACTAACATGTTCTGAAAATTGAATCACTGATGGGCCATGTGGCCCTTGTGGTTTGTCATCGGTAATTTCCCTAACAGGTTTTTCCTGCTGCATAAACCTCAGGATAATGTGGAATTTGCTCAGCCTCCAAGGAGGAAGCGAATCTGAATGGAGCGATCTGTCCACACACCTCTGAGGGCAAAAGATTGAGACCCAAGCTCTGGGAAGTCATCCCTGAGAAGCTGTGGTGGTCTGCAAGTGTGCAGGTTTGAGGGACACACGTTAGAACTGTCCTGCAGGAGCACGAGTTGGGCAGATGCTCCACAGCTTTGGGCAAACCCTCAGGTGCCAGATGTGGCTTTGCAATTTAATTTCACAACAGCAGAGTTAGGAGAGGTGATGTTGACATGACTTGGTTTTAGTGTGAACCAACTGTAGGGCAGCTGAAAGGGGCTTAGGAGAAAAGAGACACAGAAGACCTGAGAAGAGATCTAAAGTTTTAATCTTGGCATTTTAATATAACAATTGCTAAGAAAAAAAAAGGCCTGATTTTGGATTTACTCCTGACTTGTCAATAAAAGGTATAGATGACAATAAAGGAAACAAACTTCTCAGATGTCTGAGTAGTTTACCCCTTCCTCTCTGGGTTACTCGGTACCTTGGAGTTCCATCAAGAGTCTCATCCAATGAGGCAGATTGTTAGTCTTCTGCTGGATAACCCACTGTGAGCCTCTGACACAGCTTTAACTGTATGATGTACAAGACAAAGGGTGGTAGATGGAAATTAGGAAGGTAATACTGATTTTGCAAGGTAGCTGGTAAAGCAGTCACTGTCATAATATACCTATTTTCAGTATCTACTCTTAAAACTCTTAAGAAATTGGAAAGGTGACAGAACAGAGTTACAGGATGTTTCAGGAATGGAATTCATTCAACTGCAGTCTAAGAAAACTCCATACACATAGTATATCAAGGGAGGGGACAAAACATCCCTTTTATAACAATTGTTCTGTGTGTTCTGTGGTGCTGTCCATGTTAGACTGCAGTTGTCTCCCCCAGCTTTAAGATTTTCTGAATTGTATTTAACTCAAAAAGACCTTGTGGCAGAAAGGAGAGTTTGTATAAAACTACCTGGGAGTACTTCTTGACTTTTAAGGTGAGCTTTTCCTTGTGTGTGGAAATTGCCTGTTGAAGACTGAGTGGAGGTGCTTATAATTGTATTAATGAAATAACTTTGGACTAAGAAACATGCTAACAGAGGGCTGGAAGCTGCGAGGTTTGCTCTGTCATTCCTCATCTGCTTCCCTGATCTTCTGTGGGACTATGTTGTTTACCCTTAATAGTGACATTTCAGTTTTTGCACATAAATGGTCGTATTTTCTTCAGCAGTGCATAAGTTGGTATTAATTTTAATAATTTTCTGTCTTTGCATATAATATTCATTTCAATGCAACAGTCAAGGCAAAGAAAATACAACTGGTTCTTTTAACCCTTAAAAGTTCATTTCTATTGTATTTTTATATTTTTAGATTCAAGTTTGTGATTCATGAAAGGAAGACCTTTCAAAAAGCCTGAAGACAAAATGGATATTGCATATGCTATAAATCTCTATAATATTTCTCCACAGGGGCTTACCTTGTTTATAGATTGCATTAGTCTCTTTTCAAAATATGGAATCACAGAACCATAGAATCATTAGGGGTGACAAAGACCTTTAAAATCAAGTCCAATCATTAACCCAGCTCTGCCATGTCCACCAATAAACCAAATCCGTAAGTGCCACATTTACTCATCTTTTAAATACCTGCAGGAGTGGTCACTCACCCCCTTCCCTGGGCAGCCTATTCCAATTCTTGACAAGCTTTTTGGTGAAGAAATTTTTCCTAATGTCCAATCTAAGTTTCCTCTGGCACAACTTGAGACTATTTAGTCTTCTTTGCTACCAAAGCCCCACCCCGTGATGAAAACAGGAGTGTTGAGCAGTGAAGCATGCAGTACAATAATTTCCTATTGGGGAAAACAGTGTAAATTTGAACTCAGCTGCATACGACTTACAAAAGCAATATATCTGTCTTAAAATATATTGTAAGAATAATTGAATTTCCAGGCATTAATTAGATAAACTTCACCGTAAAACAAAAAAAAAGTTTATAGCTCAGATAAAAGCGTATAATATTTAAAGGATGAGTTGGCATATCTTGTGCACTTACCTCAAGCTTTGTACTCCAGTAAAGGAAACCCACTATTTTTCCCCCAAGTAAAAATAAAACAGAAGTTGTGGTAGGTTTTTAACAGTGTTTTATAATCTTAGAAATAAGAGGATTGTGATACATTTTCTACAAAAACTGTATTTCCTCACAGGAAAGTTTTAATTCACCAAAGCATATTTTATATAAACTCATTTATTGTAGGGATTACTTTAAGCACAACATATAATGAAAATACCTTTCATATTTTTCAAACACTGGAGTGTTACACATTTTATTTTTAAAATGTTGTTAAACGCATGCTACAGGCAGAAGCAACTTCCAAAATGCTGAAATGTTCAATCACAGAAAAAAAGCCACTTTTTTTTTTTTTAATATCCAGATCTTTATTTCTTAACACCAGGAGCAGCCAAATTGTATGTGTAGGAGACCTTCCCATATTCTTCCCTCAGTTTGCTGTTTTAGGGCCAGACTAATGTGGTGGCATGCCAGGCAGTCAGCAAGAAAACAGTGGATAATGGAAAAACCCTTGAAAAACCCACACTGTTGGGATGTGCAGCACAGCCCAGCATGAAAGCTGTCATATGGGCCCATCTTATTAGTGCTGGCTCCGTTCCATGCCAGCAGGACCCAGGCTGGCTCCTGCTGGCTCATCCCCCTGTTCCCTCAGTGTTTTGGATCCAGAAGGAGCTTATTAGCTCAGGTGCATCGCCTTGCAGGGCCAGGCTTTGCCTGGGATTAAGCGGAGGCTGATAGGAACCCGGAGCTGCCTGGAGTCAGCTGAAGCCTTGCCATGAGCAGCTGCACTGCTGACCTGGCTCAGGCACCTGCTCAGGGCTCTGCTAAAGCATCCTCCTGCACCGGGGCTGCCTCTGCAGACTGCCAGCTCTGATACCCCAGCATCTGTGGTGCACGTAATCCACGGCCCAAGTGATTTGTGATGAACTATTTGTGGGTATTTCTGGGCTTGAAGGGAACGACCCCGCGACTAAAACATCTCCGACTCTCTGGTGCCTTTCCCTTTCCCCTCTTTGCAGCTTGAAGCTTGACTGGGAGGGCAGTGAAGGTTGAGCTGGGGTCAAGCAGGCACTGGTCGGCACCTAGTTAACAGCTAGTTCATAATTACTCCAGGCCTGTCTCTAGCTGGAGGCACTTGATTGCTTAGTCACGTTTGAGGCGTTTCGGAGGCTAAAATTCCTGTCTGATCTGGATATTGCCATGAGCTGTCTGCTCCAAACTATTCTAAAATCAATAAAGTAAAGGTGTCTTCCTGTGCAATTTGCTAAATCTGTGCCGTGTGTGAATTAATCCACATATCTTTCTGATACATTGTAGTAGTTTAATTGCTTCAGTAAATCTATGATTAAGAAATTAAGCTTATCTCAGTTAAATTAATAATCTAGCTTGCCACTTCTGTAAACTGGTCAGCTGTCAACTTTGCATGTTAATAGAGAGAAGAGCAAATAAGTGTTACATTAACACACTAATGAAAAGATGGGGAAACTGGATGTCTTCTTCAGTGATTTAAAATCTGCCTGTCCTAGTATTATGTATTATTATGGGCATAAAATAATAATATTGTATGTTATTATGGACGCCTAGTAATAATTACTAAAACCAAGATAACTCAGAAAAGAATAAAATAAGCCTGTAAATATGTTAAAAAATAGTTGTTGGGTTTTGGTTTGGTTTTTTTTTTTTTTTTTTAAATCACTATGAAAATCTGCTGGAATTTACTAGTTAAGAAGTACAAACAACCATTTTTATTCTCCCCAGTTTCTCTTCCAGATGCCGTTTTCCTCTTGCCCTTAGGGAACATTAGCTTTAAGAGTGTTTTGCTCATTTTTCTCTGCTTTCTGTGCTTTTGAGGGTACCATGAGACATTAAACACAGGGCTGATCACAGCAGTTAACATTTATATTGGTGGTTTCTGTTGTCCTGCCAAGTCTTGCTGGATCCACAGGTGGCCACGTGTTTGGACAGTTTTTATTTTTTGTCAAATTAAATATTTTGTACTAATGAATGCATAAAATAATGTAATTAGATATATTTCAGTGAATTAATATCAACATCCTCCTAATTATTTCTGTTTCCTCAAAAGATACTTAAATTTTCAAAAGCATGCCTAAAAATAGACATGCCAAAAAAGTATATTGAGGGGAGCCAAGTCATTATTTTACTTTGATATGCAGATTTGCTCTATACAAAGCGTTCCTGTTTCTGGTCATAGCCGTGGGATTCTTACTAGAGCAATCATCTGTTTCAGAGAAGATGGTAAAAAACTGTCACTTGTTTTTAAAATTAAATTTTATTATCCTAGACACCAATACAATTCTCATTAGCAGCAGTACAGTTCTCATTAGCAAATTTTTGTTTTGTGGATCCTGTATATTCCAGTTGTTATTATCAGTAGTTTTTGAAAGGAGTCCTTTGAAAAGGAGGGAGGAAAAAGCAATTTTATTTTAAGGTATGACTCCCAGTAACATTTCTGGTGAGTTTTTGTCATCTTTTTTGGTATCTTCTGATGTTATACACTTATAATGTGAGTGCCTGTTGCTGCTTCATTCTCTTTTCTCTTCCTTCCACCTTTCATTATCTAGTCTACTTTTATGAACATGAATTTCCCTCTCTGCAAAAGCAGTCATGTCAAAACACTTTCTACCAGCCACTGATCTATGGTGGGATTCTATTACAATCCAAGGGATTGCTCTTTTAAGAATCTCATTAAAGTCTGAACAAACAATATGAAATGAAAAATCCTTCCCCAAGGCACAGAGGCTGTAGACAATGCTGCTTTGCAAAGCTGGATAGGTGAGATGATATTAGACAGGCGATAATGAAAATATCAGAAAGGTTTCATAGCTAAAAACGTGTAACAATTATGGTCAAGAAAGTGGCCCATTCTCTGATTTTAAACATTAATTCACAGATGAGAGAGCATAAACACACAAAATCTTTCCTGATAAGGCATTGGTCAGAGGGGATGTTTCTCATGGACATCCTGTACATCTGAAAATTTTACAGTGATTTTTCCTTTAAAGATCCCCACTAAAAAATATACCAACAGTTGGGGTTTAATGTAGTTTTTTTAAAAGAAAAATAGTTGAAGCAAAAAATGTAGTTATATTAGCATGCTTTTATAGTTCACACTCTATAAATATTATCAAATAATGTACTAGAACTAATTTTTTTATCTGAGCCATGGACTTACTAGAAGATCTTGCCAGTCATTAATTGCTGGGTAACTTCCGTTAGTTTTCAAAATATTTGTATTTAAACACATAAAGATTGGTCTATATCTGAATATTTCATAAAATCTTATCTGCACTCAGGGCTTAACTAAATTTGTCTTTCTGAACAGCTTTTCTTATGATAGCTGAGCAGTTTGTTACTGTAGTTGTCTCCTGAGAAGGAAAGAAGAGCTTAAAAGCTCTTATTCCTGAAAGGGTAATGGGATTAGAGGGATACTCCAGAGAAAGTGGGGGGAAAAAAAGTATTTTCTAAATGAGACCCTTTGAAAAGTGTTGTATTCTCTTGGTACTGAGACTTTTAGCAGTGGGGTTCATGGCAATTCCTGTACTCTCCTGGGTGGCCAGAGTCTGGCACTGTTCAGAGCAGACTTGTGAGTTATGCATTTTTCTTCTGTTTGTATTTTTGGGTGGAAGGCTGAGTGGTTTTCTTTTTGATACAGACCTCATTACAGGTATTCATTGCCTCTGTCATCTCCATGTACAATCTGCTCTTGTTTGTGTAGCTGTCTATTTACCATGAAGATGCCAAGGGAAGGTAATCTAATGTAATTGTCCCTAAATTAAAACTTGAAGAAAGAGGTGATTAGTGTTAAAAATCCATAGCTTCTAAACAGAGACACATGTAACTTGATTTTCTGTGCTTTGGACAGTTAGGATTTTTGTTTCGGGGTAGGTTGCTGTTTTTCTCCATATTCCACTAATGTTTCATTTCTGGATTTACTCTTAAGATGTTAACAAAGGCTTTATCAACAGAATTCATTCATGAAACTGGAAGGTTCAGCTGTTTGAGGATTACACACTCTCAATTAAGACAAATAGTTATTGGCTGGTGGGAAGCTCATGAGCAAGTAATTACAAGAGATGTTCCCTGTTCAACCACCACACACAGTCCATCAGATTTTAAGTGGTGTAGATTAGGCTGATAAATTGAGTTCCATCATTTGTACCTTTCTCCACTGAGAAAGCCTTGCACTTTTAAAATTTTGTTTGATTTTGTGGGTGGGAAGAAAAACTTTTTTAAAAATTCATTGAAGTCATTAGTAACTGAGCTGAGAAAATCATATGGATTCAAAGTTCCTACTTAACACCTGGTTGGAGGCTGGGCTGCCCAAGTTTGGTTGGGAAATGCCATTTGGTCCCATCTCCTCCAGACCAGAGCAAGGACTGCAGAATAACCAAGATGTGGTAATTACCTCTTTCCAGTTAATTACTTACCACACAGCACAAGGCAGGCAGTCCAGGGAAGGCAATTCCAAGAGAGGGGCCATAGGTGGGTCAAACTAGGCAGTGACTTGCTCAAAATCTCTGCAAAAGTGGTTTATTTTTGTCTGCTATTCACAGAGAAAAGGTGCGAGTTTTGAATGTACACTGTGAAGATACAAGTTTTCATACCACACATCAGTTTAAAATTCTATGTTTCCACAACCCAATAGATTCAAATGGTTTTAGATCTTTAAAAAAAAAAAAAAAAAGAGAAATATTGGAAATACTAAAGACACACTGGTCAGAAAAGTCACTGAAAGTGCAAAATTGTAAATTTTGACATCTGACACAATTTTTTCTATTTGGATAAAAATCACTGGCCATATTGAATTTGGACATAAATATGTCAACAAATGTTATCAATCCCATAGAAAAGAGAAAATAGATGAATATAGAAAAATATGATGGCATTAAATGCTTTAACTCAGGGGTTGTTTCTTTAGTGTTCATTGTTGTAGGTATAAATGGAAGTAAAAATGAACTTATGTGCACTCATGTTGTGGAATAAATGGAGTGAATATTAAAAACTAGAGTTTTGAAAAGCAGAGGGCAAAAAAAAATCAAGTGGTGGTAAATGGATACATCTGGGCCCTAATGGGTTAAAAGTAATAATTCATTTTTGTTTGCAGTTACAAGTTAAAACCCAGACATCACCCTGCACTCTTCTATGTGACTGTTCCTTTGTCCATCTCATACCATGTCTGAGCACAACATACAGGAAAAGGAAATGCATGATTACATTGTCAGGACAAGGAGAACTCTTAGGCCAGACTGGAGCCTTTATTTGTTGTTTATTTTTTTTTTAAATCAGTTTTCAGAGCTTTGGGGACACTGTGGTGAGGAGAAACACAGGCACAGACTTGTAGCACACCTCTTGGCTTCAAAGGGCTGCTGTATTTTCCATCGATATCTTGGATTTTGCTTTAGTGAAGACAAAGTCACCTGTGTGATCTCTACCATGAAGCTGAGCTTAAATTTCCTTGTGGTCTGTTCTCTGCCTGCACTGACAGGAGTGGTGTGAATAGTGAAGATGGGCTTGGTTCAGGGGATATTCACCCAAATTGCTGGGGCTGTTAAATCTTTAATAGACTAATAATAATGTTTGAATTGTTTCTGACTACTAACTGGTTCCTCTATGTTTTTTGGTTTCTTTTGTTTTCTTTTTCTTTTTTTTTCCTAAGGGTAAGTTTTTTTGTACCTGAGCTCTTACAGTGCCAGGTCAAACTGTGGTGTCTTGTCAGATGCAGATTTTCTTGCATATACCTGATTAGGAACACATGAATAAGGACAAGTACAGAATTCCCCATGTTCTGTTAAGTAGATGCTTTTGTCATAAATCTGTTTCAGGAACATCATTCTGGACTCTATGGACCATATAATACCGGATTATTTGCATGGTATACAAAATATCTGGATTTTTCTCAACAGGACAGAAATCCTGTAGGCTGAATCAACATGTCACCTTTGATTTAAAGGGGTGATTTTCTAAAAAGAAAACTTCCAGAATGATCCATCTCTGTAGGCATATTTTGTGTCTAATAATGCAGTACAGTATCAATATATCTGATTTTTAGTGAGGATGAGCTCTACTTTGTGTTTGGACCAGTCTATAAACATAAATATCTTTTCTGTGTAAGCTGTCCTGTTTATTGTGGGAAGTTGGGTTGCATAAATATAATGCAATGGATCCCTCAGCAACCATACTGAAGCAGTTATACCAGATACCAGTGGCATCTGGTTTGGGTTTTTTGGTAATTTCTGTTATTTTATTGCCTGGATAAACCGACGCAATTTGGTTGAAATGCCCGGAACTAAAAGGTACCACACGTTGGATAACTGGGAAGTGAGGTTGTTCATACCTTTGAGTGAGATTTGTTAAGGTTTCATTACAATGTTTCCAGGGCATTTCCTGTGGTTTTGGGAGCCTGGGCTGATCTTAATTCTGGAGAAGCTGAAACTGGAGCCTTGTTACAGAATAATCTTCCACACTGATGATTAAATTTAAAGCACTCTGGCACTGTCCTAAGATGCTGAACCACCCAGCACTTTCCCTCTCCATGTTTTGTTGAGTACATTAAAAGATAATCAAAAACGTTTTCTCAAGGTGTGATAGCAATAACATGTCTCCATTTACTGTAGGTATTTACATTTTAAATATATTTTTTAAGTGCATTCAGGATACTTTTCTTTTTTCTTCCTCAGAAGTTATATTGTAAAGTGAATTTGGGTATAACATGAGTACATCATCAGTGTGTTGTTCACTTTTTTTAATTAAAACCTTAGTCAGTCAGATCTCTTTAGGCATTTACATGTCATTAATTTATAAAGAAAATACTGCATGTATTAAAATGTAATTTTGGTTAATGCATAGCAACTAAAATTATTAATGATTTTTTCTGGTAGTCATTACTTTTCAAACCTCTTTCTCCGTGGAAATCTACAGCAGCTGAAATAGCAGAACACTGTAAAGTACAGTATCTATCAGAAATTACTGAGGATGTGCCACAGCAATGACAAACATTTGTGATAAAAACCTCACCATCTCTTTCTGCTGCAGCAAAGCAGGCAAACATCTGTACACTGCTGTCTGTGTACTTATTCAGATGTGTATGAGAGCAGAGTGCTGTGCACATGGCTAAATAGAAATGTATTTAGGAAAAACAGATGAAACTTGGACTGCAGTTTGGTGGAAAATAGGTTGATGGAGAAGTGTGTAGATAAGGAAGAAAATGATCCTATTCTACAGTGTTACCGTAATAGTTCACTCTGTGAGGTGTAAATTCAGGTTGAAGCCAAGAGATACATAGATATAAAAAAGATATAAACCCAGCTTCTTCCAGGCTGCATGCCATTAGTAACATGTAAAACACAGAATAGCCTGTCCTTTTTATGTAGCACCTTGGATCATTTCAACATTTTTCACTGTTACTGTGACTAGGCTCTGTTCTGTACATCTCGGTCGAGATGTTCGTAGCATCGGCACCGACTTCAGCAGTCCAGGTGCCGTCTCCCACCTCCTGTTTGGAGATAAAACATTGTTCCAGCCACTCACTCGGAACCAGGAGATTGCCTGCTGCAAAAACAGGCTATCAGCATTTATTAGCATGGCATTCTTCACAAGCCTAAGACAAATGAAACATTTAAAAGGAGCGGAGTGTGTTGGGTTGTTGGTTGTCGTTTCTGCTGAGAGGGAGAGGATGCTTTTCCCTTTGACTCATACATATATATGTATGTGCTTCCATGTAAGACTTAATGTTTACAAATCGAGGTTTTGTTGTCGTTGGGTTTTACTAACTCTGGAATGTTATGTTGTTACATTTGAGCACCTTGAGGTTAGCCGTGGTTTTGAAATTAGCAGTGCATAATTTTTGGAAAGGAAGCGAAGAGAGTTTATTGCCTTAATTACAGTGTAATGTTCATATTAAATATATTTATATTTTAAAATTCCAATTTTAAGGAGATTTTAATAGAAGCTGGAGCTGATGAGGCAAAGCAATGCAAAAAGGCTGTTCCAGATGGCATTCATCCAGAGGGAGACATTTGTGTATTGACAACAGTGGAAAAATATGAAAAGAGAAATAAGCAGCGAGTGTGAGACTAGTGAAGAGAAACTGAGTGAGAATAGTCCAGGACTCAATCTGCTGTTGCAAGGAGAGGAGTAGCAGTATTCTCTACGTGCTGTAATCTGATTCCAGGAAAAGATGCTGAGAATAATAAGTGTTTCAGTCAAGCAGTAGGGGAGTGAAGGAGTGAGTTAGCAGGGCAGTTGTAGATGAAATTCCAGAGCGGGAGAATAAAAGTTTTGAAAAAAGGTGAGAAAAGAGGGAAGATGAATTTATAGTGAAGGTCAGTCTTGATGCGATGACAGAGATATGAAGATCATTTTTATGGATTAAAAACCAAAAAGACTGCATTATGTGGGGCTTCAGTTACTGCCATGGGTAATTTGGTGAACTAGGGATCTGATCTGGCGTAATGGTGATTCTTCCTTGTATCAGAGGATACTTTTCTTCAAGGGAACCTCTCTGCGAAGCAAAATGTTTGCATTTGACTAACTGCTTTTAAAATTAATTGAAAGAAATATGAAAAATACTCTCCGATGTTAAAAGTCTTTCCCATTCCTTTTGATGCTGTTTAAAGTGACACTACCAATTCTAGGAAATACCTTATAACTAGCTCAGGCCAAGGTTAAAACTAAATATTGTGTTAAGGAAAGCAGGGTTTTTAGTTAAAAGCAAATAGCAGCTGCTGCCTTGGATTTTAGAAGAGAGCTTTTCTTGCTAAATGCCTCATTATAGTGTTGTGTATCTGCTCCCCTTCCATGCAACTTTTGTTCAAGCTCCTTATTCTGAAGTTGCTTTAGAATTTATTATTTAGTTTTTAGCCCTGTGCTATTTGGATATTTTGCTTTAGGTATTAATTTCTTCCTCATGTGCTTTTTTTCCTCTGTGCTGTAGAGAGTCTTCAGTGTCGTGCCATAGGCGCAGTGCACCAAGGGAGGGATTTTTTCACCTCCCCAGGTACCAGCCAAGCAAAGGCTCCCTGTGAGGACTCCTGGGAGCATGGAGAGTTTCACAAATTGCAGATTAATTAAGAATTGCCCTGCTTGGAAAAATAGATGTGCTGCCATGTACTTCATGACTTCCATCTGCTGTCTCCTATCCAACATGGCAGCATCCTCACTCTGCTGCCCAGAATGTTGTTCTCTGCTTGGCTGACCAATTGTCCTTTGCAAATCAGAATGAAGGGGATCATGGAGTTTTTGTAGCCACCTTCTTCAAGTAACAGAGGTTTTTGTTCTGCAGTGGAAAGCAGGTTGACTTTGTTATGTTGCAAACTTAAAGGGTAAATGCAGTGAATTAAAGTATGCTGTTTGTAACTTGGAACTTAAAAAATACCAGAGCTTCTGTTTACTCTGCCAGGCAGAGTAACAGTTATGCCCCTTATGAAGTTAAAGGAAGTCTGTTTTATAATGAAAATTGTTGTGAGATGGTAGAGACATGGTTCAGTGGCTGTATCATTGCCATCTTACCAACTTTCTGAAAGCGCTACCTATCCATCAAGAGCTGATTCATTTTCCCTTATTAAAATCACACACAATGCAAAAAAGACACTGATACATTAAAAAAAAAATCTACCATGAGAGTGCTTTTTTTTTAATCAGAAAATGTTGGCTTTGTGTTATCCTGGTTTATTGTGTAGTATATATTATATAGCATATCTGAATTTTTTAGCACATTTTCTTGGTACGAGAAATATGAAATGCGGCAAGATTTAGTTGCCAGAGTTTTTGCAGAGAATGAGTTGTTTGAGACAACATTCTGAGCTGTAAGGCAACATGTGAACTTAATGCACTGAGATTTGGAAGGGGAAATTTTTCGAGGGCACAAAGGGAAGGAAGGTGCCTGACTGCCCTGCCATCAAAGGGCTCTGGTTGAATGCGGTGGGAGGGTTGCAGGTGCTGCCCCAAGTCCCACATGGACAGGGAAGTTGGTTCAGCTCCACTTGGGAACCCCAGGGCTGCTGCTGGAGCAGACAGGGAAGGGAAAAGGAGTGTAACAAGCAGTATCTGGTATTAGTGGGGGAAAAAACCCAAAGGAAAAATATTTGTTTTGTTGATATTTGCTTAAACAGAGCTGTTTCCTGGAGGAGGATGTCCTCAGTGTCAAGGCATGTTGGATATGGCTTTCAGTTTACACTGATGTAAGCTGCAGGGTCTAAATTATTATTACTTCATTGTACAACAAAGATGGAGCTGCCCTCTGAAAAGAACTGCTAATACAAACTTGTAATTTTAATTTTTCACGCATTTTTCATTCTGTGTTTCACTAAAAATCTAATCTACCCAATCATTGCTTTAGGCTAATAGCCTGTAATACAGTATAGTGTCAAAAATGTCAAACTTAATGAAAAAAAAAAAGGGAGGAATCATAAGTGTTCACTGAAACCACTTCTTTGAATATTTCTTTTTCCAGAAGATCTAGGTTTTGTGTAATATGTACTAATCAAATTTGAAATAAAAAGGGAAAGTTGCACAGCCATGAACCTCTTCCATGGCTAAGGTATGTATTAAAGCTATAAATCTATTAAATACATTTTTGAGAAATTATTGACGTAAAACCTAGTAGAAAGTTTTATGCTAGGCATGTTAGATATATTTCGCTGTATCCTTGTAGAGACTTGTACTTAACCTTTTTAAAATGGAAACCTGAAAATTTTTGCCATCTGTTGGGCAAGGTGGTCAAATTCTTTGCTTTTAAGACACTTCAAAATTTCTGTTGGAAGTTTAGAAGGAGAGAAGGAATAGATTCTGCAGTATTCATGCTATTTAATTGCAACAAATAGTTTAATTACCTGACTCAGCCATGTATGACAAACGCCTGAAATCTCCGAGGTGCTGTGATGGTCCATGTGAGATGAAACACCTGCATGTCAATAGTTGGGTCGATTTGCATAACTCCCTTCTATGGGGAGGCCATGGAGAATCGGCAGCAGTGATTTAACAAGTCTTTGTGTTCACTGCTGTCCTTCCATCTCTCCCATTAATATTTGTTTTGTTTTTCTCCTTCATGCTACAGCAGTAATGCTGATGATGCAACCCCAGACAGTCATTTCTGTGTAATAGCTTTGGGCATGAAATGCTTGATTTGCACTCCTGAGCAGCTACCACGGGCTTTGCTCCCCAGGTTTGGATGGATGAGGCATCAAGGAAATGAGGAATTTTCATAAACTTGAGGGTTGAGGGTATAATGCACAGAGTAAAAAAGGAATAGGGTGAATGAGTAATGCCACCACAGTGCAACTGATAACAGGAGTAAGAAACTTTTTGCTCAAGATAACAGATTTATTTGATTCAACTCTTGGAGAAAAATAAGCAAGAGTGCGATACAAAAAAAGAAACAGACTATTCTTAGTCTACCCTACCATATATAAACTCTTAAAAAAACCCCTGAAACTGTACACATAAATAAAGAATAACTTTTTATCTTCTGGACAAGGACTGTGTGGACTCATGGGAGCTTTTTCCTTGGTTATCTAGATAGTAAATGCAGAAGAGATTATTATATGCCAATATGTTAAATATTCTACTTTTGAAAACTCTCAGAAAGGTCAAGAATTATAGCATTGACAGTTCTGGTTTCATTTAGAATTTCACAGCTTCCTCCCCTTTGCCCCTTCTGCATATGTGTTCAAGAGATTTTAAAACTTTCCTTTAAATCCTCTGTAATGGTCTTAGCTAATATGATAAATGTCAAGTATCTATGAAAAAGTTCTGAAAAATTTGTGTCACAAAATGAATTTGAGGCTGACCACTTTGAATCTTTTTCCATCCATGTAATTGAAACTTCAGTGGAAAAAAAAAATCCATAAATAAAATTAAATTTGCTGTTGCAATGCATAAAATCATTTGACCTCAGTGAAAATTAGTCCATGTGCAGAGAAAAGAGCACCTGTCATTTTGCTTGTGGGTCAGAAATAAGGCCGGATGATTAAGAGTGTCCTAGTAAAATATGCTGCTGCCTTTATGCCACTCTACTCCTATACCAATAGATTGCAAAATATGCTGTATACCCGAAATGCCCAAATCATCATTCAGCAAAATTTAATAGACTTGCCCTGTTTTTTGGTTTTTTTTTTCTTTTTTTGACAAGAAGTTGAGGGCATATTTTGAAAAGTAAAAATGACTGAAAATGTTCAGGATGTAAATTCAAGCTGTGTGAGTAGCGTAGTAACAGACACCAGGAATGCCAATATTCTCCACTGATGGCATTTCTAAATACACTTTGTTTTTATTTAACAAGGCCTGAAAATTACTCCATTTTCACTTTACTTAGAGGCAAGTCTTGAGCTTTGGTTCATGAGCTTATCTCCAACCCCCATCCCCATCATCAGTTCATCACTAATTGGGAGAGTTGTGAAAAAGTCAGTGATGACATTAGTCTTAACCATCTGCCCAAAAAGTCTCTTCCCTGGAAGTTCACACGTGCATGCACTGAGACACACACCACAGGGTCACTGTCCTTCTACAACCAGCTACTTAGGCACAACTGAATGAACAGGATTAACTGCATTTCTCTACAGAGATTTATTCATGCCTAAAGTTAGATGCAAGATAAACTCATATGAATTTAAAAATCTTTATGAGTTTAATTCAGTACTACTGGATTTCCACAGTGAAAAGTTTTTGTTTGCTTAAAAATAGAGCTGGCTGCATTTTCTGTAATTTAAAGAATGTTTTTGTTCAGTTAGGGGGCACACTTTTGAGTAGCAGCTTTTTTGGGGGGGGAGATATTTTTCCAGCAATGTTGCTTGATCATGTGAAGGTATCCCACCATTTAACAAAGAGGCACTCACCTGTTAGAAAAGTACATTTATGGTCAGTAAAGTACCAAATAAATTGCCCATTTTTCAGTTTTAGTGACAGATTTCCCTTTAGCATTTTCTAAAAAGGAAGGGGGGTGATGGAATAATTTCTGCATCTTTGATTATATTAAATTGTTAGCACTATTACTCAGATACTGCTTTACAGCTTTACTTATGGTAGTATCAAAATGTTATATTCATTAAGAAATAATAAATTCTTTTGTCTTCAGGGGAAGTCAGGGTGACTCAGCATCTGTGGCTGAGTGGCTTTAAAACATGCCTATTGCTGTGTATGTGTGCATGGGACATCAGAAGCCTAATCCATGCAAATCCATGAGCTTTTAGATGACAGTATTCTAAGCTATTTCCTACTAATCAGTACATGAGCATTTCTACATGAAATGCATCTTTTAAGTGAAATCAATATACCAGAGTCTATTATAGAATGTCAAAGAAAAAAATAATTGGTTACTGTGGGGGTTTGG